>JAMPIV010017530.1:0-60677 GCA_024509875.1 Oreohelix idahoensis
TAAAGAAGGGAAACCCTAGGCTTGTAAACTGCAAATAAATAAAGAAGGGGAACCCAAGGCTTATAAACTGCAAATAAATAAAGAAGGGAAACCCAAGGCTTGTAAACTGCAAATAAATAAAGAAGGGGAACCCAAGGCTTGTAAACTGCAAATAAATAAAGAAGGGAAACCCTAGGCTTGTAAACTGCAAATAAATAAATATTACACACATAAGGTATGTTTCAGGCGCTCGTGAGAAATATACAAGTAGGAAACTAGACAACAGAAAAACAACAGAAGTAATTGGCTCGCCGGTGAATCCAACCGAGGACCATCCGAACGGCAACACCGCCTAGCTACGGAAGCGAATCACACTATCCTCACTGCCAACAAGGCATCACAAAAATAGTGCTTCGTGGACAGGGGTCATTAGTGCAATTTGTCACACGCATCACCGGATGTGTACCCATGGCGATCCAGCCTAATTAATGTCGTAGATTTGTGATAGGTGATTAAGACTTAGTTTGGTCCCTTCTGAATAGACAAAGACATAAGTGATAGCTCAGTGTGAGGTGATAAAATAGAAATAGATTTCACGAGTGAGGTGGAGGAAATATAATAGATTCTGTCTCTGACACTCGAGAAGCTTCTCTCAGTCAGCCTATCATCTACAACAGAGTTATATTAGTCAGACAAATCTAATATATTATATATTAATATATATGTCCTCACATACCCACACACATAAGTGACGACGATAGACGCAAAAAAACGTGAAACTATGACAATGAAAATATAGATATTTCGGAACGAACTGACCGCCACACTGATTAAGTTTAATGTGAAGTTTAATTATCAAAATAAACTTCCATCACAACATATAAAATTACATCAAACATATACAAATAGTCATAAAGTCAATGAATTGCTACAAGAATGATAGACCCATTGGTATGATCCTTTCCCTCGATGTATAGCCCACAGTCCTGTTAGAAGAAAAGTGATAGCCCCAAAGAGTCACGGATATATATGATTTAGTCTAAGATTTCCCTTTACAGGTATGAACAGACTTGGATACTCTGATCTATCCTAAGGAAAAATATTGTTAGCAACAACACTTGCATAAAGAAATTTAAGACAGCAAAGAATGGGTGCCAAAATACAACAATAAAAGAATCGCTCAGTCCTGCATTCACTCTATTCAGTCAGCCGTGATCACTAGCTTTCGTTCGTACTTACAGCTTTGGTAGCAACTTCTGGACAAACAATTTTTAGGACATGCACATACAGAATCTCCAGGTTTAGACATTGGCCAAGGGAACCCCAGCTCCAAAAAGATAGGTTGAATTCGCTTCTTCAGGGAACGTTTCCTTGGTATTTCTTATTTAAGGATATCTGGTTCTGTCACATTAAAATTGTCCAGGCATGAACGTTAACAGCGAGCAAAGTGTCAATAGCTTAGATTTCTAGTAACTAGGAATGTCAGGTAACTGCCTTCTCTCAGTATAGGATTTTATTTGGTCACACCACATACTAGTCACAACTCCGTCGGAATGTTTATTGATTGTAATATTTTACTTGCCACATGAGCTGAAATGTACTTGAGGTTTCTCTCAGGAAGAATTCAATCTGGCGCGATAGGCCCGTTACTTTATTTAAATCTTAAAGTTTATGGAATGGGTACTCTGTCATTCTGGATGCCAATGCAATGCCAGACAGGTTTTACTTTATACACCCAAGTCTTTAAGAATAAAATGTTTATGTTCTTCACAGATACTACTCAGTACTCAACGCTGGCAAAGTTGGGTCACCCCAGTTTCACTGAATAAAGAGAAAACAACATATAAAATACTTATACATACTATTCCCTCGGTTATAACTTACATTATAAACTGCAAGCGTAGAGCTTGTCTTATCATTTAAATCTCCCGTGAAATAAGTTATATTCACAAAATCAGTCATCATGAATTAGAAATACATACGTATTTCGTCAATACTCAATGATGAATCAGTGCAGTTATAAGTTAGTTAAAATATTCTCGACTGATTATTCACAGTTTAATTTAATTCATTTACAGCTGCATGAGTTTAAGCTAGAAATTATAATATATTCTGCTTTCCACTGTAACATGTCGACTAGCGAATATAACAGACTTAATATTAATTTCTTCTGCACAGAAATCTAACTAGTAAAATGAAAATAATCGATTTATCACTAGATCACTCAACACAATAGATATTCAATATTTACCTCCACACAGAACTACAGATTTAACCACGAACTAGAATCCTTCAATATAATGGTAGTCTAGAATTCGGCAAAATGTTGCCAAGAAACTCAGAACTTTGCAATACATAAGATATTTCCTAGCACGAGTGATCTGTCTACTGCAGATTTAGGAGTATGAATGACTAGTCTAAAACTCTCTCGGGTAGATATATCTTAAACAGACAAAGGATCCCACGTTATTTCGCAAATCCGAAATAGCCTCCCCTTCTCGTCTCTTAACCCTTCACATACTAGACGCAGGCCCTAACTGCCATCACCTGTCAATACGCGTATTAACGCCTCACCCGACTACTCTCATTTCTGAGCGCAGCAGATTGGCGCCTGCTCACACCTAACGCCGAGAACTCAGCCGAAGAAACGCTGTGTCAGGTGAAAATGTAGACGATATGACTGCCATCATGTCTGACTAGACGAAATATTACACTATACGCTCACATTCCGGGGACTGACACATGATGCAATAAAATGCGTTCTAACATGAGAAAAGAAACGGCAAAGTCAGAATGGGAAAATATATTTTGTCGCAAACGAACGAATGCGAAAAAACAGGAAAAGGATAAAAGAGCGATAATAAAGTAGAGGACACGGGTAGATAAAGAAAAGAATATAGAAAATTTATTGATCATAAATCTCTATGCGACAATTAATGACGCAATCACTTCTGCGGTCCCCCTATCATAAAGTATAGGTCAGATTACACAAGACAAAGACCGTAATACTGTATCTAGTAAATGATAGAAGAATGAGAACAGTACAGGACAGAGGGGTAAGTTTGGTATTGGATAAACATTGAAACAAATAAAGAGGGAAACCCCGAGGCCTGTAAACAGTAAATAAATAAATATTACACATACAAAGGTATGTTTAAGGCACTTGTGAGAAATAAAGAAGTAGAAAAGATAGACAACAGTAATACAACAGAAGTGGTTTTACAGAAGAATATTAAAAATACCATGGACAGCCAAAAAGAGTAAAGTTAGAAAGAAGCAGTCGACATTTTTTTGGGGGTATGTTTTAAGAAGAGGAAAACTGGAATATATCGTAACAACAGGTAAGAGAATATATCGTAACAACAGCTAAGAGAATATATCGTAACAACAGGTAAAATTGAAGGAAAAAGATAGAAAACAACGAGACCAAATACTGGACAGTTTGACATAATGGCACACACACACATACATACATGTATATATATATATATTTGGCTTTTAGAGATTTTTTCGGTTCTCAAGATTGCTGCAGCATTTGAAAACTTATAATTTCTTTCGTATGACTGAATGTTTCTCCTAGGTTATTAACCGGCATTATAGATAATACTAGCAATAACCCGTCAATAATAACGAATGCGAAAAGCTTCTGCAGCGCGTTAAGATTCAAGCTCTTCTGCATACTGATTTGCTCGTTGTGATGCTCTCAACTGACGAATGCGAAAAGCTTCTGCAGCGCATTGAGATTCATGTTCTTCTGCAGACTGATTTGCTCGTTGTGACTGACGCTGTGCTTGTCTTTGTGTCGCTTCATGTTGTCGTCGTACTGCTGCTTCTTCTAGAGTCTCGCTTGCTCGTTGTGATTGACGCGATCGTCTCTTCCTCTTAGCACCTGCAGCTCGTTTTGCAGCCACCTTATCATTTTGATCCATAATAATAAGTCTGCAATACTTTACATTAAAATTTTGTCTTGAAGAAACAATCAAAAACTTACATTTTACGGTTATTTTTAACAAAATGATGAGTTAAATCCGTTTCTGGAATGAAACTGGGTTCTACCCCGACTTTTCTTCGTTGAGTGTTACTATTTTCGGGAGAGTACATTTAAGTGAAACAATACAATTAATGTCTAACTTTCAACCACAGTTGCATCCCTTAGATGTGACCGACGTACAAACGGTGAAAATTATGGATTTTGATGATTATTGGTGACAGTATATATAGGGGAGTCTCATTTTGTTCTTCGTATAACTTTCGTATATTTATCATTTTTGACCGGTACTGTGGCCTAATGGATATGAACGCAGTTTCATAATCCAGATATACCAGGTTCGAAACCTGCTGCAGGCGGTTTGGTAGCAGATCGCTTTGTGTGGATTTTTAACAATGGTATAAGCGCCGTACCGTTCAGAAAGCAATGGCAAACTACTGAATGAAAAAAATTGCCTAGAAAAATCACAAACAGCCAATAAAAGCTGGGGTTGATTGCCACGTCCTGTAAAGGATAAAGCAACTAACTAACTGTAAAGCATTTGTCCAGTAAGAAGTTGTCTATGTTGTTATCCATTTTTTCCCTGATATTCATTCATTCATTCATTCATAACCCTCCACTCCCAAAGGAGCATAGGCCTTCAACAAACACATGCCAAGTCCTCCTGTCACGTGCCATTATCTCAAGTTCTTTCCACGTTTTCCTCATCATTTTCACCTCTGTTTCCAGCTCTCTTCTCCATGTGCTTCTTGGTCTACCTCTGTCTCTCTTGCCCGGGGTGTTCCAGAACAAGGACTGCCTTGTAATGCTATCAACAGGTCTCCCCAGTGTGTGTCCAATCCATCGCCATCGTCTTTTTCTTCTCATCTCTTGTTCCACTGGCACTTGTCTAGTTCTTGTCATCAGTTCCATGTTGGTAACCTTGTCATACCATTTTAATCCCTCTATTCTACGCAAGCACCCATTTATGAAAGTCTGTAGCTTTTTTGTTGTTGTCTTTGTTGTTCTCCATGTCTCAGAGCCATACAATAGGACTGACTTCACATTTGAGTTGAAGATTCTTATTTTCGTGTTGGATCCGATTTCTCTTGATCTCCATATATTGCCCAATGCAATGAAAGCTCCTCTTGCTTTTTGTATTCTTAGTTTGATATCACTGTCTGTCCCTCCAACTTTGTCTATATTGTTGCCAAGATATGCCTATCTCTTTAATCAATGAAAGCACCTTCTCGCCAGCATTCATTATTCGTCCTTGCTACATCTAAGAATATGACCACTCTTTTTGTATTCATTTTAAATCCTGAGTTTACCTCGTGATTAAATGTGATAGGTTGATATACTGTGCTTCTTTTTTTTTCTTTAAAATCGGGTTACGTTGGGCTGTATAGGCTGTTTTCCCCTAAGAAATGTCCGTCTATTGTTCACCACGATCTGTATTACTTTATCCAGTTAGGATGTCAAGTCAAGGCTATAGGTCTGTATGAACTTAGATCATGTGCCTCCTGATCTAGTTGTAGTATTAGTATAACTACTGCTACTTTCCATGCCTTATGTACCTTTCTTGTGTTCCATATTCAGTTATGTAGAGATGTGATTTGTATTTGTTATTTTTAAAAAAAAAATTATTTCAAAGCCTAGGAAGTCCTGTCCTGAGGCTTGAGTTTGACTTCCCTTTTATAAATTTCTTCACTTCCTGAGCTGTAATTTCATAATTTAAATATGCCGTCTCTTCCACATTTTTTTTTACATCTCTTCCATTTGTTTAAGCTCTGTTAAGAGTTTTTCTGTTCTATCTATATTTTCTACTCCAAGCAATTTTTTGCACTTATATTTTAGAAGATCTCGCTAATGTATCAGCATTTTGGTTATCTGATTCTGCTCGGTCATGTACTTTGTAAAGGGTAAAGTAAAGGATCCCGTTTATAACATATAAGGAAGGGAAACCCGAGGCCTGTAAACAGTAAATAAATAAATATTAGACAAACATAAAGGTATGTTAACAGGCACTCGTAAGAAATAAAGAAGTAGAACACTAGACAACAGAAAAACAACAGACGTGAGTGGCTTACCCAGGATTTGAACCCCGGACCTTCCGTACGACAACACCGCCTAGCTATACAAGCGAATCACACTATCCTCCCGGCCAGCTAGGCATCCCCAAAAAAAGATGCTTTGATGACCGGGAGGATAGTGTGATTCGCTTGTATAGCTAGGCGGTGTTGTCGTACGGAAGGTCCGGGGTTCAAATCCTGGGTAAGCCACTCACGTCTGTTGTTTTTCTGTTGTCTAGTGTTCTACTTCTTTATTTCTTACGAGTGCCTGTTAACATACCTTTATGTTTGTCTAATATTTATTTACTGTTTACAGGCCTCGGGTTTCCCTTCCTTATATGTTATAAATGTTTATACAATACCAGAAACTACCCTCTGTTCTATACTACTGTTCTTAAGTCTTCTATCATTTACTAGACACAGTGGGAGCCGCGCTGGTGTAATGGATACAACTTTGTACTGGCGACCAGGTGTTCATGGTTCAAACCCGGCCGTCGGCGTTTGAAGAAATGTTTACGACCGGAAATTTGACTGAATAATCTGAACGGCTCCTGCACATAAATCCCGTGTGGATGGGAAGGAGCGAAGCTCCTGACCGGGTTGGAAGGAAAGTCCACTGACCCCCCAGCCTCGCAATGACATGTCATTGGGCCGAAAGAGCCGGAAAGCTCGAGTGCCGCTGGTTATAGAAAAAAAAAAAAAAACTAGACACAGTATCAAGGTCTTTGTCTTGTGTGGACTGACATATACTGTATAATAGGGGAACAACAGAAGTGATTGCGTCATTAATAAGGCTAAGCTGCCCATTGTAAACTTCTGGTGTTGTCTTGCGTTTCGCACTAATGACCGGTCATCAAAGCATCTTTTTGGGGGGATGCCTAGCTGGCCGGGAGGATAGTGTGATTCGCTTGTATAGCTAGGCGGTGTTGTCGTACGGAAGGTCCGGGGTTCAAATCCTGGGTAAGCCACTCACGTCTGTTGTTTTTCTGTTGTCTAGTGTTCTACTTCTTTATTTCTTACGAGTGCCTGTTAACATACCTTTATGTTTGTCTAATATTTATTTAAAGGATCCCGTTACACGCCCATTGAGGCATATTGGGAATATGGTGTTAGGCCCATATTTTCTTGACCGTCGGCACACTAGGGGTGATGTGGTCAGCATCACGCCGGCCGCCTTAACCTTCCCAGAGTTACTCTGGTACCCATTTGGGGCTGGGTCGACCCAGGAGCCGTTTGCGGCCTAAAAAAATCCCACCTCATCTGGGGATCGAACCATAGACCACTGCGCTAGGAAGCCAGTGCACTAACCACTATGCTACCGCGGCTCTGTACTTTGTGGTTGATATTATATTTATTTTGTGCTTTTCCTTTGATTAATTTAATTTGTCCCACACATCTGTATTAGAAAATGCTTTGTAGATAAGGGCCTAGCAGAAAGTTTACAGTAATCTTCCTTCTCTTTTAACCTTATTTTACTGGTGTCATTTATTATTTGTGTATGGTTCCAAATATTATTTGACCCTATTTCGTCTATATTTTTGCAGCGTTTTTCTTAATTTTAAGTTTTTCTGTGCATATGTTTGTCCACCGTAGTCTTGGGCTGTTGTTCCAATGTTCTATTGTCTCTTTGTGATCATTTTCGTATGGATTTACGTGTCGGTATACATGAGTCTAGACATGACGTGCAGAGTTCTTCATGAAGGACAGCTTACAGAACCATTTGGGATAAGAACAGGAGTGCGACAGGGATGCCTCTTGTCTCCATTTCTTTTCTTGCTGGCAATAGATTGGGTTATGAGATCATCGACAACACACAACAGAAATGGAATCCAGTGGACTCTGACTAAGCAGTTGGATGATCTGGATTTTGCTGATGATTTGGCTCTCCTGTCCCATAACCGTAATCAGATGCAGGACAAATTGAAAACACTCGATGAGAGGTCACAGCAATTGGGTCTGAAAATACACAGGGAAAAGACAAAAATAATGAGAATAAATGCAGGTAATGAAAACAGGGTTGAACTTGAAGAAACGCCAATACAAGATCTGGCAGTAATATAGACAAAGTTGGAGGGACAGACAGCGATATCAAAATAAGAATACAAAAAGCAAGAGGAGCTTTCATTGCATTGGGAAATATATGGAGATCAAGAGAAATAGGATCCAACACGAAAATAAGAATCTTCAACTCAAATGTGAAGTCAGTCCTATTGTATGGCTCTGAGACATGGAGAACAACAAAGACAACAACCAAAAAGCTACAGACTTTCATAAATGGGTGCTTGCGTAGAATAGAGGGATTAAAATGGTATGACAAGGTTACCAATGTGGAACTGATGACAAGAACTGGACAAGTGCCAGTGGAACAAGAGATGAGAAGAAGACGATGGCGATGGATAGGACACACACTGAGGAAACCTGTTGATAGCATTACAAGGCAGTCCTTGTTCTGGAACCCCCAGGGCAAGAGAGGCAGAGGAAGACCAAGAAGTACATGGAGAAGAGAGTTGGAAACAGAGGTGAAAATGATGAGGAGAACATGGAAAGAACTTGAGATGATGGCACGTGACAGGAGGACTTGGCATGTGTTTGTTGAAGGCCTATGCTCCTTTGGGAGTGGAGGGTTATGAATGAATACATGAGTCTGGCATATGTCTGGCAGTTACCTTGTATTTATAGTATGTTGTCTATGAGATTGTTTACTTATGTATCTTTATTCTCATATACTATTTTTGTTTAACTCTTTCCTATTCAGTTATTGTTTTTATGGGTTTTTTTGGTGGTTTTTTTCTTATATTCCTGTTGTTTATTTTATATCTGAGTTTTAGCGTTACCTCTTTGGGCTGATTATCCGAGTTTGTAGGATTCAGCATCTCCCGTTTTGTTTTGGCAAAGTTTGTAATTACGGTTCTGATGTCTATTGCTGAAACAGGTAGATTTGCACTTGGAATGAAACTTGTTGCGGGCTCATCACTTAGTAATTTTAGTTCAGTATTTTCTATGAAGTCTAGTAGTAATTTCCTTGTCTTATTCAGTTTGTTTTCTCCCCAGGCTTTGTGGAGTTCATTAAAAGTTACCTACTACTATGGTTTTGAGATGCACGTATCAAACTGTTCTGATGTCATATTCATCGATACTTCCACTGGGGCAGTACATGTTTATAATGTTAGTACTTATAATGTCACTGCCAGCGGATGTTTTCATACTTTTGTCACACACTGGGGTTAAACACGCTAATTGTTGTTTAGCACGAATACACCAGATGTTAAGACCGGTCGTTTTTGTTGAAGTCAATTATAGTTATGGAGTATAGAAGCAGCGGCGTAACTACGACATGGGGTGGCCTGGGTACAAATTAACGTGGTTCCCTCCTAATACAGTGAGCTCAATAACTATAATAACTAAGGCAGATCTGTTTTTTTTTGTGTGTTAAATTAACTACATACCTCCTCATCCCCAGTACCCTTCAGTATCGTAGACATTTTTTTCACAGTAACATAAATTTAGTTTAAATGTTCACAATGTCCACAATCAGCATGAATATATGAGCAACATCTCCTTGCAACTGATCTACAATTCTTCTAGAATTGTCTTTCTTTCGTCAAAACTTAATTGAGTGTTCTCCGTCATTTCCCATGTACTGTATCTGAAAAATAAAACAAATTTACTTCATTGTGAAAAATTTGTCTATCTCTTAGCTTTAATATGTGATAAAGAAAAATAAAATTGTGCATGTCGTTCATGAAATATAAATTTTTAAAGTGTGTGTACATAACTTTTAAACACCCTGTATATAACTTGGTTGGAGCCCCCGATACGCGTAACGTGTCCAGTCCACCCAGGCGGTAGTTACGCCACTGTATAAGAGCACCCATCAACTACGTGCTGGAACGCTGGACACCTGACAGGTGTGGATCCCACAAGTTTTGCGGAATGTCTGTTTCTGATTTAATTAATGAAAACAATGTCAAGAGTTAGGGAGAATGGATGGCGTATCACGAGCTATGAATGCTTACATTTAGTCGAAGAGACATACTTTCCGTTTGACCCTCTGAGACGCCATTAACTAAAAGCTTCCACAAATATTCTACATCTGTCCGACGTTTTGTCCTCTCCTGTTTTTGGCAATACAAAACTGCTGAGCTTACAACTAGGGACCGGAATTTTACGATAGACAAACCCTTCTGTCAGAGAAATAGAGGGCGAATAAGAAACAAAGGCGAAATAAATTAGACACAGGCATGATGGGAATAACTATGGTTCAGGAGCGTGTATTTGTAGAATGCATGTGCCCCATGGGGGAGCTGAAGGAAAGTGAAGATAATGAAACCCTACTTCGCAACTTGTCTTGAGAAAAGCACCGTAGAACATTACCTGCGTTATCGGAAAAGACATGAACTAAGAAACCCGCTAATGGAACACTCAAAGCCACAACATTACATACTTTTGTTAAAAATTGTGCACAAAGATTGACCTACCGAGAGAGCTGCTGAATATAGTAAAACGAGCAAGTCACCCGCCAAAATATGGCGGGACATATTTATGGTGTGCTCTTTTTGCTGCATGCCCTGATGACGGTACCAACTTTTTCTGTGGTCATTTCAGTCATTTCCAATTTGCTTCAGAAGTACGGTAACATGGAAACAGTGGCACCACAACACAGAAGTACGGTAACATGGAAACAGTGGCACCACAACACAGAAGTACGGTAACATGGAAACAGTGGCACCACAACACAGAAGTACGGTAACATGGAAACAGTGGCACCACAACACAGATGATTCTCATCTATGATGAGCAATGAGGCGTCACTGACTAAATATATAATGCAGACACTTATTTATACTTACCCGACCAGCTTAACTATAAATGGGGAAAATTTCAATAGTTTTGTCACCGGAAGCAATAGAGGCAGATTTATATATATATATATATTTATATATTCCACCACGCAATTGAGTATATTGGGAAGAAATACCAATTGCTTCAAGAGGCGAGCAAATTAGTTACCAGGCCGAAACGCGCCAAGAAAAGATAGCAACTTTGGTGGGACAAGATGGCCGATAAGGTCATTCTTTAGTACGGAAATATTGCCAAAAAAAAATCGCATAAAGTCAATACAAAATGTGTCTTTAACATACTTCTTCGTCTTTGATCCTTAGCCGCCGACCGTCAAAGCAGTCAGTGGCCATCACGCCTGGTGGCGTCTTGTAGGGTAGCAGCAAATTGATTCCACTTTGCTCGGTCAGTGGCCATCCTTCGTACAGTACCCCAACTCTGGTTCATTCTTTGCATCTCAGCCTCCACAGTCCTCCGCCAGGTTGTTTTTGTTCGGCCTCTCTTTCGTTTTCCTTCAGGGGTCCATAGGATAGCTGTTCTTGTGATGGCATCGGGGTCTCTTCTGAGGACATGGCCAACCCAACTCCAGCGTCTGCCAGCTATGATAGTGTTCATGTCCTCTTGCTTGCTCCGAGTAAGCAGATCTTGTTTAGTGATGGTATTCGGCCAAAAGATTCGGAGAATTTTCTTAGGCAGGTTGTGTGAAAAGAGGACAATTTCGACATTTCCTTCTCTGTTACTCTCCAGCATTCCGCACCATAGAGAAGCACAGAAAGCACACAGCTCTGATATAATCTTAATTTTGTGCTTGTGCTGTAACATACTTAAATTGTGTTTAAACATCAACTTGTTGAATCTAGGTGGTTGAAAAGACAGACACTGTTTACTGAATCTAGGAGATTAAAGACACACAGAAAGTTGTTGAATATAAACGGGAATGCGCCCCTGAGGTGATAGGCCAGCATTTTTTTCCTGGTTTTCCTTTCAGCGTGGTCTTTTTTTCTTCTGCTTCTTGTGAGAGCTTCTTTTCTCTCAGTCTGAGGTGGCGTCGTAGGGAGCATCGCCACTTGGTGCGATCGGCGGCTTCATCCTCCCAGGCTGCTGGATTTATGTCTAGTGTCTTAAGTCTCTCTCACACACATCTTTGAACCTCAGCTACGGTCGCCAGACTGTTCTATTTTCATCAGCCAGTTGCCCGTAGAAAATAACTTTGGGGATGCGACCATTTTTCATGCGACGCACATGGCCAAGCCAGCGTAGTCTGGGCTGTCTAAGCAGTGTATATATGCTTGGAAGGCCAACACTTGACAGCACCTCGACATTTGTCACTTTGTTCTTCCACGAAATACCGAGGATGTGGCATAGACACTATATGGAAGGTACTGAATCTTCTTTCTTACTTAGCATAGGTTGTCCATGTCCTATCGCTATAGATTAGATGCGTGCTGGTGAACCAGGCATTATATGCCGAAGCTTTGGTCGTCATTGTGAGTTTGGAGCTTCCCGAAACAGGCGTTGTGAGGAGGGCAAAGATAGCTGGTCTTTGCCAATGCAGCTGTCGATTTCCATGTCCGGAAAAATAGAAACGCTGTAAATGACTGAGGTGTAGAGTCATGGAAGGAAAAAATATAGTAATGATGTAGATGAATGAGGTGTAGAGTGGTGGAAGGAAATAATGTAGTGGTGTAGATGAATGAGGTGTTAGAGTGGTGGTAGGAAAAAAAACAGTAGTGATGGTGTAGGTGACCGAAGTATACAATGGTGGTATAAAAAGGAGGTTGTAATTATGTCAATAACTGAGGTGTAGAATGGTTGAAGAAAATAAGAGACAAAATGGAAATGACTGAGGTGTGAGGTGGTGGAAGAAAGAGAGGTAATAATGATGTAGATGACTGAAGTGTTGAGTGGTGGAAGAAAAAGAAGTAATAATGATGTAGATGACTGAAGTGTAGAGTGGTGGAAGAAAAAGAGGTAATAATGATGTAGATGACTGAAGTGTTGAGTGGTGGAAGAAAAAGAAGTAATAATGATGTAGATGACTGAGGTGTAGAGTGGTGGAAGAAAGAGAGACAGTAATGATGTAATGACTGAGGTGTAAAGTGGTGGAAGAAAAAGAAGTAATAATGATGTAGATGGCTGGAGTGTTGAGTGGTGGAAGAAAAAGAAGTAATAATGATGTAGATGAACGAACGAACGAACGAACTTTATTTTCAAAGGGTTAAGATGACTGGGGTGTAGAGTGGTGGAAGAAAGAGAGACAGTAATGATGTAATGACTGAGGTGTAAAGTGGTGGAAGAAAGAGAGGCAGTAATGATGTCAGTGCACTAACCACTATGCTACCATGGCTCCTGAGGTGTAGATTGGTGAAAGAAAAAGAAGCAATAATGATGTAGATGACTGAGGTGTAAAGTAGTGGAAGAGAGACAGTAATGATGTAGATATGAGGTGTGGAGTGGTGGAAGAAAAAGAAGTAATAATGATGTAGATGACTGAGGTGTAAAGTTGTGGAAGAAAGAGAGACAGCATTGATGTACATGACTGAGGTGTAGAGTGGTGAAAGAAGGACAGTATTAATGTAGATGACTGAGGTGTAAAGTGGTGGAAGAAAAAGAAGTAATAATAATGTAGATGACTGAGGTGTAAATTGGTGGAAGAAAATGAAGTAATAATGATGTATATGACAGGTGTAGAGTGGTGGAACAAAGAGAGACAGTAATGATGTAGATGACTGGGGTGTAAAGTAGTGGGGGAAAAAGTAATAATGATGTAGATGACTGAGGTGTAAAGTAGTGGAAGAAAAAGAAGTAATAATGATGTAGATGACTGAGGTTTAGAGTGGTGGAAGAAAGAGAGAAGGTAATGATGTAGATGACTGAGGTGTAGAGTGGTGAAAGAAAAAGAAGTAATAATGATGTAGATGACTGAGGTGTAGAGTGGTGGAAGAAAAAGCAGTAATAATGATGTAGATGACTGAGGTGTAAAGTAGTGGAAGAAAAAGAAGTAATAATGATGTAGATGACTGAGGTGTAAAGTAGTGGAAGAAAAAGAAGTAATAATGATGTAGATGACTGAGGTGTAAAGTAGTGGAAGAAAAAGAAGTAATAATGATGTAGATGACTTAGGTGTAAAGTAGTGGAAGAAAAAGAAGTAATAATGATGTAGATGACTGAGGTGTAGAGTGGTAGAATAAAAATCAGTAATAATGATGTAGATGACTGAGGTGTAAAGTAGTAGAAGAAAAGGAAGTAATAATGATGTAGATGACTGAGGTGTAAAGTAGTGGAAGAAAAAGAAGTAATAATGATGTAGATGACTGAGGTGTAAAGTAAAAAAAAAAGAAGTAATAATGATGTAGATGACTGAGGTGTAGAGTGGTGGAAGAAAAAGCAGTAATAACGATGTAGATGACTGAGGTGTAAAGTAGTGGAAGAAAAAGAAGGAATAATGATGTAGATGACTGAGGTGTAGAGTGGTGGAAGAAAAAGCAGTAATAATGATGTAGATGACTGAGGTGTAAAGTAGTGGAAGAAAAAGAAGTAATAACGATGTAGATGACTGAGGTGTAGAGTAGCGGAAGAAAAAGAAGTAATAATGATGTAGATGATTGATGTGTAAAGTAGTGGAAGAAAAAGAAGTAATAATGATGTAGATGATTGATGTGTAAAGTAGTGGAAGAAAAAGAAGTAATAATGATGTAGATGACTGAGGTGTAAAGTAGTGGAAGAAAAAGAAGTAATAATGATGTAGATGACTGAGGTGTAAAGTAGTGGAAGAAAAAGAAGTAATAATGATGTAGATGACTGAGGTGTAGAGTGGTGGAAGAAAAAGAAGTAATAATGATGTAGATGACTGAGGTGTAGAGTGGTGGAAGAAAAAGAAGTAATAATGATGTAGATGACTGAGGTGTAAAGTAGTGGAAGAAAAAGAAGTAATAATGATGTAGATGACTGAGGTGTAGAGTGGTGGAAGAAAAAGAAGTAATAATGATGTAGATGACTGAGGTGTAATGAGAATAGTAATAATGATGTAGTGGAAGTAAAAAAAAGGAAGGTAATAATGATGTAGATGACTGAGGTGTAAAGTGGTGGAAGAAGAAAATAATGATGTAGATAAGGTGTAAAGTATAAAAAAAAAGTAATAATGATGTAGATGATGAGGTGGAGGTGAAGAAAAAAGAGTGGTGGAAGAAAAAAAAAGTAATAATGATGTAGATGACTGAGGTGTAGAGTGGTGGTGAAAGTAAAGATGACTGAGACAGTAGTAATGATGTAGATACTGAGGTGTTAGAAGACCGAGTAATAATGATGTAGAGTGGTGAAAGAAAAAGCAGTAATAATGATGTAGATGACTGAGGTGTAAAAAAGTGGAAGAAAAAGAAGTAATAATGATGTAGATGACTGATGTATAGAGTGGTGGAAGAAAAAGAAGTAATAATGATGTAGATGACAGGTGTAAAGTAGTGGAAGAAAAAGAAGTAATAATGATTTAGATGACTGAGGTGTAAAGTAGTGGAAGAAAAAGAAGTAATAATGATGTAGATGACTGAGGTGTAGAGTGGTGGAAGAAAGAGAGACAGTAATGATGTAAATGACTGAGGTGTAGAGTGGTAAAAGAAAAAGAAGTAATAATGATGTAGATGAAAAGAAACTGAGTAATAATGATGTAGAGTGGTGTAAAAAGAAGAAAAAGCAGTAATAATGATGTAATGACTGAGGTGTAAAGTGGTGGAAGAAAGAGAGGCAGTAATGATGTAGATGACTGAGGTGTAGAGTGGTGGAAGAAAAAGCAGTAATAATGATGTAGATGACTGAGGTGTAAAGTAGTGGAAGAAAAAGAAGTAACAACGATGTAGATGACTGAGGTGTAGAGTAGCGGAAGAAAAAGAAGTAATAATGATGTAGATGATTGATGTGTAAAGTAGTGGAAGAAAAAGAAGTAATAATGATGTAGATGACTGAGGTGTAGAGTGGTGGAAGAAAAAGAAGTAATAATGATGTAGATGACTGAGGTGTAGAGTGGTGGAAGAAAAAGAAGTAATAATGATGTAAATGATTGATGTGTAAAGTAGTGGAAGAAAAAGAAGTAATAATGATGTAGATGACTGAGGTGTAGAGTGGTGGAAGAAAAAGAAGTAATAATGATGTAGATGACTGAGGTGTAGAGTGGTGGAAGAAAAAGAAGTAATAATGATGTAGATGACTGAGGTGTAAAAGAAACTGAAGTAGTGATCATGTATAGGCTGAGGTGCAGAATTGTGGAAGAAAAGGAGGTTGTAATAATGTCAATCACAGAGATGAAGAGTTGTGGAAGAAAAAAAAAAGTATCTGTATATATAACTGAGAATAACACTCACTTTGCTAAGCATTTTTTATGTTAACAGCAATAACTACACTTCAGGGGGGAAAAAAAACCTACAGACCACAAGATCAGAGGCATTACAGTACATTCTAATCAAACATAACTCAGACACTACTGTTTTGACCTACTTTTATTACATATGAATGTCATGTACATGCACAACTGTATGTCCTGAATAGCCAAAGACAAACTTTGCAGCCACACCTGCAGGAACAGTTTTAAGACACAAACAAATAAATTAACAAAATATACATTCTGCTGTGTTCACACTAACCACACCTGCTGTACATATAAACACATATTTACAAACAGTACATGTCACTCAAAGATCTGTAAAAACACATTCAACTAAACATGAGATGGGTGGCTTGTCTGTGCACATACAATATAGATGTTAATGTTACCAGCATGTTTGAGCATGCTGCTAGAACTCAGTTCTAGTCAAAAATGTGCAACAAAAATCCTCTCTGGCATAGCCAAAATTGTTCACATTTATCATTAATAGGACCACATCCATCACTGCATGTTATCTTTGCAGGCTAGTAATAACAATCCTTGTTGAACATGCCACATTAGTCAGTTCATATTAGTGGTGTTAAATTATAATGACAATCCTTGCTGATCATGACACATTAGTCAGTTCATATTAGTGGTGTTAAATTATAATGACAATCCTTGTTGAACATGCCACATTAGTCAGTTCATATTAGTGGTGTTAAATTATAATGACAATCCTTGCTGATCATGACACATTAGTCAGTTCATATTAGTGGTGTTAAATTATAATTCAATTGATGAAATAACATTCTTTGCCGATCATGCCACATCAGATAGCCCATACTAGATGTGTTAGACAATATTTGATTATTACACCCTTCACTGACTATCGCTCATTAATCAGTTTATATTTGACACGTTAAACAATATTATATTTTGTATAATTACATCCTCTTCTGATTATGGCCTGTCCATCAAGTCATATCAACCGTGTTAAACTATACGTCACTTGGTAAGATTACATCTCCAACTGATCACTACACATTCAGCAGTCCATGCTAGCTGTGTTTAATGATAATTAATATAGGAGATATCTTGGTTGGACTCAGTTCATTTTCATTGTAACGATGTCATTTCTTGAAATGAAGTGACGTGGGACAAATGCATGTTAGCAGAAAGAAATAATGCAGGGGTGGGGGTAATTATGAGTAATGCTGCAACTACCAACAGCACATCTTTCATAGTTCAACTTCAGTTCAAAGACTATAAACCTGTTCAGTATGAATCATTAAGATTGCTGGAGTTTGGCATTAGGCGTAAGACTGGCAGGGATGAACGTATGAGAGGATGCATCCGGTGTGTATACAACCAGCGTGCAACAGGAACAAATAGCAATCATACCCTTCGACGTTTGCTGAGGGTGACTGAGCACCTGTGGGTTTGCCGGGAGTGCAATAACATCGATTCTAAACAACAATAACAATATGAAGATGTTACCAGACTCACATATCCATACATGCATTATATGTATCAAAACATAATACTCTCTTCTCACCCTCCCACACAACCAAACATAAATGGTTTTCGCAGCATCAAGAAGCAGCCTAAAGCTAGCAGAAACAGATGAGTCACAGATCATAAACCTGAATCACATCACATTAATTCATTCAATACACTTCAGCTCCCCATGGAGCATAGGCCTTCAACAAACTAATGCCAAGACCTCTGGTCCTGTGCCTTCCACTCAATGTCTTTCCAATCTTCTTCTTCCTTTTCATTTCTTCTAGTTATAGGAATTCAGCAAAAGGCATGCCGCTTCAGACTTCTCATTTTTCTCTTATGAGTTAGTTACATGTAGCTTGCTACTCAATTTCCACTGGTTTTAAGTTATATGTAACTTGCATACTTATTTTCCATCTATAGTACACTGTAAGTAACTTTTTTTGCTACTCAATTTCCACTGAAATTAAGTTGTAAGTAATTTGCTACTCATTTTTCATTGAAATTAAGTTGTATGTAACTTGCTACTCAATTTCCAATGATACTGACTTGTTCACAACTTGCTAATCATATTCCACTGATATTGAGTTGTATGTAACTTGCTACTTATTTTCAACCAATACCGAGTTGTGTGTTGCTTGTTACTCATTTTCCACTGATATTACATCGTATGTAACTTACTACCCATTTTCAACTGACGTTAAGGTGTATGTAACCTGCTACTCATTTTGCACTGGCATTAAGTTATATGTACCTCACTACTCATTTTCCACCTATTTTAAACAGTACTGTAACTTGCTAAACAATGCTTATTTAAATTAATATCACTTTATTGGTGGTTCCACTAACATTAAGTTGTACGTAACTTGATACTCATTTTCCACCTATGTTATATAGTACGTAATTTGCTGACCAATGCTTATTTAAACTAATATCATTTGATTGGTGGTTCTTCACCAATGTCCACACCATGATCACTCCTTTTCATTTCTTTCATAGTTGTAGAAACTAAGCCAAAGAAAACCGCTTCAGACAATATCTTCTCTATGTTTTTCTTGGTCTTACCATTTTCTTCTGTGGGAGTCACATAAATGCCAAAAGAGTTATGCCTGACGCCATTTTAGTGAGACAAGCACAACCACACACACATTATACTGTGACACGTTTAATCACATTAGGTATAGTGTAACAGGATCAACCACATACAAAGTTTAGTGAAGCAAGCACAGCCACATGCAAAATTGTGTGACAAGTCATTCACGTGCAAAGTATACTGCGACAATTTCAACCATATATAATGTACAGTGTGACATGTTCCACTACAAACAAAGTATATTGCGACAAGTTCAACCACAATTAAGGTATACTGTGACAAGTTCAACCACATTCAAAGTATAATGTGACAAGTTCAACCATACACAAAGTATACTGTGACAAGTTCAACCTTATACAAAATATAGTGTGACAATTTCAACAACACATAAAGTATACTGTGATGAGTTCAACCACATACAAAGTATAGTGTGACAAGTTCAACCACATACCAAGTATAGTGTGACAAATTTAACCACATACCAAGTTGAGTGTGACAAGTTCAACCACAAACAAAGTATACTGCGACAAGTTCAACCCCAAACAAAGTATAATGTGACAATTTCAACCATATACAAAGTGTAGTGTCACTTGTTCAACCACACACAAAGTGTAGTGTGACAAGTTCAACCATATACAAAGTTTAGTGTGACTTGTTCAACCATACACAAAGTGCAGTGTGACAAGTTCAATCGCAAACAAAGTGTAGTGTGACATGTTCAACCACATACAAAGTGTAGTCTAAATACACAAGACCAAATAATACACACAGTACAACACCATAAAATGTACACCCATATGAGTATTTTTTGTCATGCGACTTTACGTGTGACTAAGCAGTATATCCAGAAAACGAGTATCAACACAACATTGTTTAAAAATAAATGTACAGTAACAATAGCATGTATTACATGCAGGAAACAACTGTGAAATGTAAAATGTAATACACATATTAAACAGCCACATTGTGCTTGTATGAAAGTTCACTTACAAGAAAAAAACATAATTTCATTTTATAACACATAACAAATCAAAACTGAGTGACCACACCATATCAAATCAGTATTGATAAACATTCAGTTCATTATAATAACTGACCAGCGCCAGTTTGCACTGAATATTCTGTTTATATCATGTAAAAAATCCACTAACACAAGGAATAACAAATCCAAAGCACAAGGTTATTCTGGCACCTAAAACTGTTTACATTTTAAGTGACTGCACCGACTTTTTGAATATTCTTATACAAGATCTTTGGTACAATGTTCAAAACAAGGTAACAGCTTAAACATTTCTCACTTTCTTTCAAAGACTGCTATTGGCTTCTAAATCATGGACAATATTTTGTTGTGGTCCACGTTAAGGAAAATGTTTTTAAATGGAAAAACTATAATTACCTAAAGCAAAGCCTTATTAAAGCTTTAAAAAAAAAAAAAAAAAAAAGTTTACAATTGCAAATCCCTAACTAATAATATGCAAATGCATGGTCAAATATCACGATCATACAAGCAGGGCCACGCAACTCAGGATTTATAACAGGTATTTTAATTACAACAAGTGGTGAAAGGTGTAATTTAAAATGTTACTGAATCAAAAGACAGCAACCATTCAGCCATACAGCCAATCAGTATGGTTATTGTTATAAACATACAGAAATGCATTTCTGCCAAGTGAACTGTGGGGGAACTCCTGAGAAACATTAGAAAGTGTGAATAAAGTCATGCATGTCACAAAGCATCTCCCCGTACATGGTCACGCCCACCTTGCACATTCACAAGACACAGCATCTTCTTCTTTGATCCTTAGCCGCCGACTGTCAAAGCAGTCAGTGGCCATCACGCCTGGTGGCGTCTTGAAGACACAGCATAAGCAATGACAAATACTGTTCTTCCATATGCATGTGCAGAGATGCCCAGAAGTAATAAGAAAGAAAGATTTGCAGAAAAGAACTAGAAAACAACAACAACCAATGCAGCTGGAGATTTCAGACAGAGAAAAGAAGAAATGGACAGAGCACACTTCCCAGGAGACAATCAACCAATATAACCAGCCATGGACCCCGGCCAAGATCAGCAGGAAGGCCAAAGTGAATGAAGAAGAATGGTACAAAAGGAAGTCAGAGCAACAACCAGAACCCCATTAACATCAGTTCCCTTTTCCCTCCTTGTGAAGCATGAAGCCACCTTTGCAATTTGCTCTCTAGCAGGAAGCCTGCATCAGATTCATGTACGCTTACACTGGTGGTTTCTGTAGAAATTTATTTTATATGATGAGGCTGCCAGATCTGTGCACAACCTCATACCTACTCTTTCTTCTTAGAGACCAGATAGGAAACTGACAAAACAATTAATCCACTCTAAAGGAAAGCTTTCTGCCATCACCGGTGTCAATACCTTGTCAGGGTATGGCGGCTTGTGCACCCTGATTACCCCCAGAGCTATGCAAACGGGAGTTTTACTCCTGGAAGGTTCTACCAAGCTGGACAGGTTTGCACGGGTAGGGGTCAGACTAAAGCAGACATCCTGGTCCTCCAGGTTGGGGGTTTTAGCATAGGGCCGACACCCGTCTATGTAAAAAGAAACGAAGTTACGGAAATGACAACAAATGAACAAACTTTGCTGCGGGACGGACATCTGGAGTCTGAAGCTCATATGACTGTCAGTGGTGAGCGCCGAAAGGAAGCCACTGACATGAAAACGGACATTCTGACCGCAAAACTTGAAACTAGAATAGGATTTTGGAATGCCAGGACAATGAACGAGATGGGAAAACTAAAACAGGTCACAGCAGAAACTATAGATTACACATTCTAGGGATAAGCGAGAGCAGATGGACAGGGACAGGAAAAGTTAAAACAGCAACAGGAAAAACAGTACTTTACTCTGGAAGAGAGGATAGACAGCACAATGAAAGTGTAGCTATTATTCTACAGAAAGGAATAGAGAGGACATTACTGGAATGGAAACCCATCAACAATAGGCTGATAAGAATAAGATTGAGAGGGAGATTCACCAACACTACAATAATACAATGCTATGCACCAATAAATGACAGTAATGAAGAGGTCAAGGACGAATTCTATTAACAGCTGCAAAATGAAATGGAAACCACACCTAGATACGATCTAATCGTAGTAATGGGAGACCTAAATGCGAAAGTTGGAACACACAATACATATAATGAAAGAAATGATGGGGAAATGCAGCAGCGGAACAGTAAGCGAGACTGGGGATAAATTAATAAGTTTCTGTAGCATTTACAACCTGGTCATTGGAGGAACACTTTTCCCACACAAAGAAATTCACAGATTAACATGGGAATCACCAAATGGTTGGGACAGAAACCAGATAGATCACATCATGATTAACGGTAGATGGAGACATTAAAAGTAAGAAGAGGTGCAGATGTGGGAAGTGATCACCACTTAGTAGTAGCAAAACTGAAGGTGAAACTCAGAACAGCTGGACCAATTGTAACTACACAGAAAGGTATGACATCAGCAAATTGAAGGACCCCCTTACCAGAAAAGCTTTTGTGGCTGATATAAAGAAACGATATCAAATTGCCTAAAGCCAGGAAAAGACATTGACTGCTGATATTGACCAGAAATTCAACACCATTTCAACAATATATAAGGAAAGCTCTGCCATCAATGGTACCTATACCTTGTAGCGGTATGGCAGCTTGCGTACCCTGACAATCCCCAGAGCTATGCCAGTGGGAGTTTTACTCCTGGTAGGTTCAACCAAGCTGGACTGGTCTGTGTGGGTAGGGGTCAGACAAAAGCTGGTACCCTGGTCCTCCAGGTTGGGGGTTTTAGCATAGGGCTAACACCCCTGTCTATGTAAAAAAAATAATGAAGTTACGGAAACAACATCAAATGAACAAACTTTGCTGCGGGATGGACATTCGGAGTCTGTGGCTCGTATGACTGTCAGTGGTGAAAGCCGAAAGGAAGCCACTGACATGAAAACGGATGTCCTGACCGCAAAACAGGATACAAGAATAGGATTTTGGAATGTCAGGACAATGTACGAGACAGGTAAACTAAGACAGGTCACGGCAGAAATGAGAAACTATAGGTTACACATCCTGGGGATAAGCGAGAGCAGATGGACAGGGGCAGGAAAAGTTAAAACAGCAACAGGAGAAACAGTACTTTACTCTGGAAGAGAGGATGGACAGCACAGTGAAGGCGTAGCCATTATTCTACAGAAAGGGATAGAAAGGACATTACTGGAATGGAAACCCATCAACAACAGACTGATACGATTGAGATTGAGAGGGAGATTCACCAACACTACAATAATACAATGCTACGCACCAACGAATGATAGCGATGAGGAGGCCAAGGATGAATTCTATCAACAACTGCAGAAAGAAATGGAGGACACACCTAGATATGATCTTGTTATAGTAATGGGAGACCTCAATGCGAAAGTTGGTACACACACAATACATATAATGAAAGAACAATGGGGAAATGCGGCAGCGGAATAGCAAACGAAAATGGGGATAAGCTAATAAGTTTCTGTAGCATTAACAACCTGGTCATTGGAGGAACACTTTTCCCACATAAGGAAATTCACAAGTTAACTTGGGAATCACCAAATGGTCGGGACAGAAACCAGATAGACCACATCATGGTTAACGGTAGATGGAGACATGCATTACAAGATGTGAAGGTAAGAAGAGGTGCAGATGTGGGAAGCGATCACCATTTAGTAGTTGCAAAACTGAAAGTGAAACTAAGAAAGGCTGGACCAACTGTAACTACACAGAAAAGGTTTGACATCAGCAAATTGAAGGACCCCCTTACCAGAAAAGCTTTTGCGGCCGACATCAAGAAACGATATCAATTTGCCAAAAGCCAGGAAAAGACATTGACTGATGATATAGACCAGAATTTTAACACCATTTCAACAATATATAAGGAAAGTAGCAAATCATGCTTAGGATTCCAGGAAAGGAAGAAGCAAGACTGGATAACACCAGAAACACTAAACACCATAAAGATGAGAAAGGAAATGAAAAGAAAGAAAACAGAAGCGAAGTCCCCCAGGTTAAAGCAACTATATAGCGAACAGTACAGTCAACTGGACAGGGAAGTTAAACGCCAAACCCGAGCCAACAAAAGGAATTTCCTAGACGATCTTGCAAAACAGGCAGAAGAGGCAGCACTGAGAAATGAACAAAGCACAGTATACAAAATAACTAAATTCATCAGCGGAAAACAAGGTGCAAACAATATTACATTAGTAAGAGATAAGCAAGGAAATCTCATCAAGACAGCAGAGGGACAGGAAACAAGATGGGCAGAGCACTTCAGAGAAACTCTGAACAAGGAAATACCAGAGACACAATTGAATGTTCCTGAGGCTGACAACGATCTAGATGTAAATACAGACATTCCACGAAAAGAAGAAATCATCACAGCAATCAAAGGGTTAAAGAACGGTAAAGCTCCGGGCCATGATAACTTAAATGCAGAGCTATTTAAGACAGACCCTGAGCTAGCAGCAGAACTATTAGAACCACTATTTGCACAAGTGTGGAAAACGGGGACAACACCATCAGAGTGGAACAAAGGAATAATTGTCAAATTGCCCAAGAAGGGAGATCTTTCAGACTGCAATAACTGGAGAGGAATCACTCTTCTCTCAGTTCCCAGCAAAATACTAGGCAGGATAATTATACAGAGAATTTCAAAGGCAGTAGACTACAAACTGAGGAAAGAACAAGCAGGATTTAGAAAGAACAGAAGATGTGTAGACCATATATTCACTCTCAGGAACATTATAGAGCAGTGCTCAGAATGGCAAAGACAGCTTTACATAAATTTTGTTGATTTTGAAAAGGCTTTTGACAGCATACATAGGGACAGTTTATGGAAAATACTGAGGGCTTATGGAATTCCAAGCTGCATAGTGTCAATCATAAAAAGCCTCTATGCCAACTTTAGGTGTAGTGTTGGGCAGAGCAACCTAACCTTCGAGGTGAAGACAGGAGTACGACAGGGATGCCCCTTATCAACCACTCTATTTTTAACAGTCATAGACTGGGTGATGCGCCAGACAACAGAGGGCAGTCCAAGAGGAATAAGATGGACTACATTTTCAACATTGGAAGATCTGGAATATGCAGATGACATTGCACTGCTGGCACATTCACATCAACACATCCAGGAAAAAAACGGATAGACTTAATAAATTTAGCCAGCAGGTGGGCTTGAACATCAATTTAAAGAAGTCTGAGGTCATGACGCTCAATGTGAGCAACCCTGAGCCCATATCAGTAAGGAATCAGCAACTGGTACAGACAGATACCTTCACATACCTAGGAAGCATAGTAACACCAGACGGTGGGGCAGGCAAAGACATCAACATCAGAATGAATAAGGCAAGAACAGCCTTCTTTAGCCTAAATAACATCTGGAAGTCCTCCCAATACAGCACAAGCACAAAATTAAGATTATACCAGAGTTGCGTGCTTTCTGTGCTTCTCTATGGTGCGGAATGCTGGAGAGTCACAGAGAAGGAAATGTCAAAATTGTCCTCTTTTCACACAACATGCCTAAGAAAAATTCACCGAATCTTTTGGCCGAATACCATCACCAACCAAGATCTGCTTACTCGTAGCAAGCAAGAGGACATGCATACCATCATAGCTGGCAGACGCTGGAGCTGGGTTGGTCATGTCCTCAGAAGAGACCCTGATGCCATCACAAGAACAGCTATGCTTTGGACCCCTGAAGGAAAGCGAAAGAGAGGCCGACCAAAAACAACTTGGCGGAGGACTGTGGAGGCTGAGATGCAAAGAATGAACCAGAGTTGGGGCACTGTACGAAGGATGGCCACCGACCGTGCAAAGTGGAATCAGTTTGTTGTTGCCCTACAGGACGCCACTAGGCGTGATGGCCACTGACTGCTTTGACGGTCGGTGGTTAAGGATCGAAGAAGAAGAAGAATAAGGAAAGCTGCAAATCCAAGAAAGGAAGAAGCAAGATTGGATAACACCAGAAACATTAAACACCATAGCGATGAGAAAGGAAATGAAAAGAAAGAAAACAGAAGCGGTCCCCCAGGTTAGGCAATTAAATAGCGAATAGTACAGTCAGCTGGACAAGGAAGTTAAACACCAAACCCGAGCCAACAAAAGGAAATTCCTAGACGATCTTGCAAGACAGGCAGAAGAGGCAGCACTGAGAAATGAACAAAGCACAGTATATAAAATAACTAAAACCATCAGCGGAAAACGAGGGGCAAACAATATTACATTAGTAAGAGATAAGCAAGGAAATCTCATCACCACAGCAATGGGACAGGAAACATGATGGGCAGAGCATTTCAGAGAAACTCTGAACAAGGAACCACCAGAGACACAGTTGATGTTCCTGAGGCTGAAAAGGATCTAGATGTTAATACAGACATTCCACAAAAGGAAGAAATCATCACGGCAACCAAAGGGTTAAAGAATGGAAAAGCTCCTGGCCACAATAGCTTAAATGCAGAGCTATTTAAGACAGACCCTGAGCTAGCAGCAGAACTATTGGAACCACTATTTGCACTAGTTTGGAAAACAAGGACAACACCAAGGGAGTGGAACAAAGGAATAATTGTCAAATTGCCCAAGAAGGCCGACCTTGCAGACTGCAACAATTGGAGAGGAATCACTCTTCTCTCAGTTCCCAGCAAAATACTAGGCAGGATAATTATACAGAGAATTTCAAAAGCAGTATTGGCTTTTGACAGTATACATAGGGACAGTCTATGGAATATACTGAGGGTTTATGGAATTCCAAGCTACAATAGTGTCCATCATAAAAAGCCTCTATGCCAACTTTACATGTAGCGTTGGGCAGAGCATTATCAACCACTTTATTTTTAATAGTCATAGACTGGGTGATGCGTCAGACAACAGAGCGCAGTCCAAGAGGAATAAGATGGACTACGTTTTCTACATTGAAAGATCTAGAATATGCAGATGACATTGCACTACTCGCACATTCTCATCAACACATCCAGGAAAAAATGGATAGACTTAATAAGTATAGCCAGCAGGTGGGTCTGAACATCAATCTAAAGAAGACAGAGGTCATGACACTCAATGTGGGCAACCCTGAGCCCATAACAGTAAGGAATCAGAAACTGGAACAGACAGACACCTTCATATACCTAGGATGCATAGTAACACCAGATGGCAGAGCAAGCAAAGACAATAACAGAATGAACAAAGCAAGAACAGCCTTTGTTAGTCTAACTTTTAGCACGCTGCAGGCACATTATTGCGACAGAAATACGCTATGCTCCGACAGCTGCAGGCGCATTATTGCGACTACGGAAATCGTCGTTTTCTAGCATTATAATTTGTGTGCACGTGATTTCACCCCCGGATGTTAAGTTTTAATGTTATTTGCGAGAGAGTAAGCTTCCATTTCCGATCTTTATTTAGTGATGGGTGTAGTCACGTTTATTTTCTGTGAATTTTTAAAATCTAAATCAATCGGCATCAAACACGCGGCCATTTTTGCTCAAATTTTAATGGATTCTGACTCCGATGCGATGTCAAGGAGATTTCTGTCTTTATTAGCGCTGATATCGGTTCTCAGAATATGGTTGATGGCAGAGATGGAAACGAAAGTAGAATGTCATTGCTAGTATGTATAATTTTAGGGGTTAGGATTAGGTTTATCAGAAAGGTTTAGGGTTACGGCCGAATGTCACTGCTGACGAGGGCGTTTGTTGCTTTGCTACTGATGATGGGTGTAACGAAAAGATTGTCATTTGATTTGTATTGGTCAAATGACTTTCACTGAGATGCAAGGGATATGGACTCTTCGTTTGTTGGTTTTTTTTTTTTACTTAAAAAAAAAATTTTTTTTCATCTTTCCTTTCCTCTCTTCCTATCACATCTAACATGTACACAAACAAATTTTATATCATCAGATTCATCATTCATTTATTTATATAAATTCCAAAAATGATAGCAATTGACCAAGAAACACAGAAACTATTGACGTTACAAGTCGCCCACTATAAAAACGGGGAATTGTGAAAAAGAATGCAGCTGCAGGCACAAATTTTCGCCAAAGAATGCAGCGTGCTAAAGTCTAAACAACATCTGGAAGTCCTCTGAGTTAAGCACAAACACAAAATTAAGATTATATGAGAGCTGTGTACTTTCTGTGCTTCTCTATGGTGCAGAATGCTGAAGATAAACAGAGAAGGAAATGTCTAAATTGTCCTCCTTCCACACAATCTGCCTAAGAAAAATACTCTGAATCTTTTTGACCGAATACCATCACCAACCAAAATCTGCTTACTCGGAGCAACCAAGAGAACATGCACACCATCATAACTGGCAGACGCTGGAGTTGGGTTGGCCATGTCTTCAGAAGAGACCCCAATGCCATCACAAGAACAGCTATGCTATGGACCCTGGAAGGAATACGAAATAGAGGCCGACCAAAAATAACTTGGCGGAGAACTGTGGAGGCTGAGATGCAAAGAGTGAACCAGAGCCCGGGACACAGCACAAAGGATGGCTGCTGACCGAGCAAGGTGGAAGCAGTTTGTTGCCGCCCTACAAGACGCCACCAGGCATGATGGCCACTGGCTGCTTTGACAGTCGGCGGGTAAGGATCAAAGAAGAAAGAAAGGAAAGCTTTAAGTTCAATCAAGCTAAATCCCCTTGTCAGCAAGCCATTGTCTTAGTTACTGTCCTAATTATTTTAAATAAAATGATACAGTTAACTGCACAAAAAGTCAAACAAGGCAAGCAGGACGTCATGTTATTAGTAGTTTCAGTACTTGTTAGTATATGTACTACAGGGAAAAAGGTTAAGAAGCACTTCTTCTTCTTCTTTGATCCTTAGCCGCCGACCGTCAAAGCAGTCAGTGGCCATCACGCCTAGTGGCGTCTTGTAGGGCAACAACAAATTGATTCCACTTTGCTCGGTCGGTGGCCATCCTTTGTACAGTGCCCCAACAGAAGCACTGCATGTAACAATTTATTCATTACATTAATTTACGAGTTAACGGAAGATATGAAAATGGAAATGGTAATCAGCTGTCCAATCAGAATGAACAACGATTATATTTAATGAAAATACTAATTTTATTTTTTTAAATATCATCTTACAGGGAGCAAAAATCAAACTGTAAAAAAATAGGAATTAATGTAAGTCCAAACAATTTTTTAAATATGAGAAGCTAATAAATCTAAAACCATTTTTTTGAGATCGACTAAGTCCAAAACTATTTGTACAAAGAGAAACTGGCAGGTAAAAAAATGTAAACCTAGACACGGTCCGTCTGTTATATTAGGGTGCATATCAAAATGTAAAGGACCTTGTGGTCTGGTAGCTATTTTAATTGTGAAGATTATGTCTTGTCCAAAACTTATGATATAAAGAGGAGATAACAATATGAATAACGAAAAAAAGATAATTTCCTGTGTTGGGGGAAAACCATTATCTTTTTCCTTCCAGAATCTGGAATGTTTATCTAAATCAACATTACTAAACACACCATTTCTATGTTAGAACTGATGAATATAACATGTGTTTGAAAAAACCTAACCCACATATTAACAAGGTCAATAATCATTGACAGAAGAAAGAAAGTTCCATTAGAGATGCAAGAGAAAAATTGACAAGGTTAAGTACACAAGTGGGGTGAAGTGGTGTCTGTCTGAAGACTAAAATATAGACCAAAATTTTCTCATGACAAAGAAAATGGTATTGCAGCACAATTCGGGACACAATTGTGACCACAAGACTTTGATACTCTCACATCAGCTGGTCCCACAGTCTAATATAATAGATAATAAAGCTAAGTACAGATGCAGGCAGAAAGAAGAAAAGTTTGAACAAACTGCAGATAAGCAGAGTATAGGTGACATATTTATACATGTAGTATCACAGATAGGATCTGATACAGCAGTACAACTGTCATTCTGAGCACATTTTTTCTCTGACTTTACTTCTCTCTCTGTTTTTAAAAAAAATTAGTTTTCAGATTATTTGGCAAGTATTGTAATAGCAACAGTATAAGCATTAAAATACTGAATTGAATCCTCACAGACAACATTATGAAGTTAAACTTTTAATACATGTAAAGTTCACACAACCTTATGTAGTACTGTCAGTGGTTACCCAAACTCCTGGTTAACCATTTATTCCCACCTTGCTGGATAATACAATTATTTACCGTTTAAATGTTGAGTTTTATTCCTTACAAATTTAAAGACACATCCACCACATCAATAACCACCATACTGTGCAGGAAATCTGTGGACTACCGCACTTTATGGCTCTTTCTTCTCTCACTCTCTTAGGCCTTTGCGCCGGGTCACTTTCAGTCCATGTGTAAGCAAGTAGGCATTCTCGTTTGACTTTAATTTGACACGTTTTGGCATGTCCTTCCAGTGGCATGTCCTTCCAGTGGCGTGTTATTTTCTGTCATTATTTTAGCCTTCCATAACACAATGTTGACCCACAAAGTTGTAGATATGCACACTCTCAGACTTTGTTTTTCCAGCCCTGTTCTTATGTTATGACAAGAAAGAAAAGTAATTAATTATCTGGCACAGATCCCTCCACTACTAATGCTTTCTGAAACCAGATTTGGCCATAGACAGTCGTATGACAACACATATTGATATTTTCAGATTTAAAAAATGCTTAATCACACCAAAAAACAGTATGTTATTTGTAAAGAAACTTGAAATTATTTTGAAAATTTGTTTACACAATATATTTACAACGATTCAACTACTTATTGACAGTATGGCTCTTACTTAATGGTAGAAACATGTCCGTTTTAATTTTAAAAAGAATGCTGAAGCAGCAAAAAATGAAAAAAAATCTTAAATTAAAGACCAATTAAAATGCAATGGAACCATTACATGAGAGTAATCAATGTAAATGAGAAACTAGTCAGTTATGACAACTCTGATTCGCAAATATTTTGATTATGGCCCCTGGTTTAAAATCTGCATGGGCAACATAATGAATTCACTGATAATTCATAACTGTAAGAATTGAGTTTTTGAAGGCTTTATATAAACCAAAACGTGTCAGGTAATATTAAATTTAATGTAAAAATGAGAACATAAATAACAACCACAATGATGAAGACTTACATTAATATGCTCTCAAAAGCTTAAGCAAATTTTATCTATCCTTAAGTGTTCATGAATAATTATACTCTTGACCATGTCCGCCGCATGGAAGATTGTCGCATCTCCAAAGATATTTTCTATGGACAACTGGCAGATGGTAAAAGAACAGCCGGGCGCCTGCAGCTGAGGTTGAAAGATGTGTGCAAGAGAGACATGAGGGCACTGGACATACATCCAGCAACCTGGGAGGATGAAGCTGCCGATCATGCCAAGTGGTGATGCTCCCAAAGGTGCCACCTCACATTGGGTGAAAAGAAGCTCTCACGGCAAACAAGAGAGAAAATAACACGTCTAAAGGGACACCAGGAAAATAAGCAGCTGAGGGTTATCACCCCAGGGGCGCATTGCCATAGTCAGTTATGATTAAAGAGGGTTACTACTATTTATGCCAACTTTCATGTATAGTCAGTGATCCCAAAGTACTTTCACATTCACATTTCTAAAATAACTTTTTTGTTTCCGTATTTAAAAAATTCCACCACTGGTGTAAGACAATGTGATATCCTGTCACCTTATCTTTTCATACTCCTCATGGACGATGTTATCAAGTCATGTAAGGAGAGAACAAGAAAGTATTCAGTGGGGTACTGGAAGATGAGACAGGTATGTATTTCAAAGCTGGCATTTGCTGATGATGTTCCCCTGATTGCTAAATCAGAGGCACATCTCCAATCCAACCTGCAAGTCTGGAAGGAAGAGCTGGAGAAGAGAGGGATGGTCATAAGCAGCTCTAAAACAAAATCCATGGTGATATCACGAGAAGAAAGAAGACATCAGATTAAGCTGGGAGAACAGGTCCTGGAGCAGGTCGACCACTTTAAATATCTCGGAGCTATTATAGACCGAAAGGGAGGCATCAAAGAAGAGTTGGCCACTCGAAAAGCAGCAGCTGGGAGACTTTTTCAGGCCATAAATTGAGGATTCCTCAGCAAGAGAGAGGTTGGTAAGAAAACGAAGATGGCTGTATACCGCTCCACCTATGTCCCAGTCTTGACATATGGATGTGCGAGTCATGGGCAATGACTACAACCCATAAAAGCCAGATCCAAACCTCAGAAATGAGGTATCTGAGAAAGGTGGTTGAAGTAACAAGAAGAGACATGGTCCGCAACCAGACGATACTTCAAGGCCTAAAATGACACCCCCTGCAGACCCAAGTAGAACAGTCCCAACTAAGATGGTTTGGCCATGTCTGCAGAATGGGAGAAGATCGGCTACCACGACAAGCATGGGAAACAAAGAGCCAGGGATCCAGACCCCCAGGATGACCCAGAGTCCGCTGGGAGGACAACATTAGACAATCTTTGAAGGACCGAGGACTAGAATAGAACCAGGCCAGGAGGAAGACAGCCGATAGGATAGTCTGGCGCTCTCTCTTCCAAACCTCTACACCTCACGGTAGAAGGGGAATGACTAAGTAAGTAAGTAAGTAATTAAAAAAAATTTATGATATATCAGAATGGTCTATATCAGTACATATTTACTACAATCATTTTAACTTTAAGTCAGAAATCATCTATCACAAACAGATAAGTTAAACAATATTGTCTACACATTCTGAATAGTGTCCGGAGCTTTAAAAAAAAAATAAGTCAATACTTGTCAGGACTTTTAACCTAAAGAGGAAAATGTTTCAAAGACTCCAGTCAAGTTACCTTGTACAATTTTATACATTGTCAAAAGACTTTCTAATGGTCCGGAAAAAAACAAAGAGATCTTGAGCAACAAAACGAACTGTGATTTGGTCAAGTGGAAATTCTTCAGTGCTAGGACTTTCTTCTTCACAAATGGACAGGAATAATGACTAGTTCCATGAATTGAGAAAACTCCTGGATGTCCATTTTGGTAGAATGAATAACATAAGCATTATTTCAAAAATGGTCATCTTAAAACTTTGTGAAATAAAACAGACTCAGATCTCCCTGCCTGCCACACACACACAAAAACACACAAGCTCTGTGTTAAGTGCACCTACTTTTATTACTAAGTTGGCAAGATGGCAGAACAAGGTTGCTGAGCTTTAAAGTCAATATTCTAAACAGCTGTAACTCATAACATGGGCTATGTCTATGATCTCTTATTTTGCCCACTGATCTTACGTTATACGTAGCTTACCACCGATTTTCCATTGATATTGAGTTACATGCACCTTGCTGCTCACTTTCCACTGCTATTAAGTTGTACATAACTTGCGTACTTATTTTCCACTGATACTACAGTGAATGTAATGTGCTACTCATTTTCCACTGAAATTAAGTTGTATGTAACTTGCTACTCATTTTCCACTGAAACTGACTTGTATGCAACTTGCTAATCATATTCCACCAGTATGAGTTGTGTGTAACTTGCTACTTATTTTTAACCAATATTGAGTTGTATGTATGTAGCTTGCTACTCATCTTCTACTGACAATAAGTTACATGCAACTTGCTACGCACTTTCCCACTAACAATAAATTACATGCAACTTGCTACTCACTTTCCACTGAGATTAAGTTATATGTAACCTGCTACTCATTTTTCACTGACATTAAGTTGTATGTAACTTGCTATTCATTCTCCACTGACATCATTAAGATATACGCAACTTCGTACTTATTTTCCACCTATTTTAAGTTGTATGTGTAACTTGCTAACCGAATGCTGTTTAGATTAATATCACTTGATTGGTGGTTCTGCACCAACAGCCACACCATGACCACTCCGTCCACAGGTCATGTTGGTGACATCGTACCACTTATTTCCTTCCGCGCAGTAGCATTCCACCGAAGATAAGAAGTCTGACCCATCATAGCCACCTGTTTTTATAAAAGCAAAAATAAAAAAACACAAAATGTTAGAGATACTTTGGCACATCAATAATGAAATAAAAAATGATAAAACTTTCATTTAAATCACTTAAACTGTACCACTGATCAGTACAAGCAATGTGACAGATAAATAATTCTAAAGTTCACTCTACGAAAGTAGCAAAATAGAAAGAACTTAAAAAACAAATTAAATAGTAACAAACAAACAAAAAAACCCTCATCCTGTCCTCTCTCTTCTCCCCACCACATACACACACACACAATTACAAATAAAAAGAATAAAAAGCATGCCTTTTTAAATTGGTTAATCACATGACAATCTATAAATTCTGATCTGGACCACTTTCCTTACTTAGTTATTCCTCTTCTACACTGGGGTGTATAGGTTTGCCAGAGAGAGTGCCATACTATCCTTATTAGCTGTCTTGCTTCTAACCCAGTTCCCATCTAGTTCTCCATCCTTCAGATTGTTTAATGTTGAACTTTCAGCAAACTCTAGATTGCCCTGGAGGTCTGGATCCCTGGCTCCTGGTTTCCCATATTTGTTGTGGTAGCCGATCTTCTCCCATTCTGTAGACATGGCTAAACCATTGTAATTGGGACTGTTCCACCTGGGGCTGGGTTTTGAGGCCATATCACCTGGTTGAGGACTATGTCTCTCTGTTCTTGTTACTTTGATATCTTCTTTCTAGTCTATGAAAGCTTGGACCGCTTTCCAAGTTATCAAAATTATATTATTTTTTGGTTTTGTTTTTTGTCTTTTTTGTTTGTTTGTTTTTTTTTTTTTTTGGTTAACAAATTCTTAAATGAAATTAAAACCTTGATATGATGCATTTCTAGGATTTTTTTTTTTTAAACTAACAAAAACTCCATGAACGTTTCAGAAATGTTCTCAGCTTAGTCCATACTACATTTTACAAGACTGGCAAATATACAATTCATACTACACACAGTGTCCGACTGACAGAGTGGTTGGACGCACTGGCCTCTCGCTGCAAAGGTACAGAGCTCAAAACATGGTGGCATCACACTCCAGTCTACCTGGCTGTAAATGGATATCTGGCTGTGCTCTTGAGTTATGGAAGGGAAAGGCAGCATGGAAGGGAATTGGTCACCCACCTCTCAAAGCTGGACCTAGTATAGTGAAGTCTCTAACACTTCACTCCCCTACACCAGTATTTGCTATGGGACTACCTTTTTTTACTACAGACTTCCACAAATCAAAACTTCAACATGAAGCACACCTGCATGTGTCACTGTCAATGAAGAACTACATTCGCACTCACAACCACCACAATTCTGCAGGTCACACAAACTCACCCAAAGCAAAAAGTTGATTGCTGATGACTGCCACACTTAGTGCACTTCGAGGACTGTTCATTGGTGAAACAAACTCCCACTGTTTCTTGTCTATGCTGTACCTCTCTACAGACCGCAGCTGACAACTGCTGTCATACCCCCCTATTGCATAGATGTAGTTGTCCATCGCAATCACACCTGCAAAATGAACAGCAATACATAACAAATTGTCACACAAGTCATGAAAGCACATAGAAATGCTGTGATAAGTCCTGCCAAAACTAATGGGGGAAAAGAAACAGACATAACATTGCAGACAGTTTCCTACTTAGAAGACATGTTTTGACCAAATGACATCATACTAAACTGCTGAGGTTTTGAACACTTCCTCATTTCCCTTTTTTCTGCCTGATAGGACCAAAAAAAATGTTTTTTTAAAGTCATGGGAGTGAATTCATTATTACACAAATTTTAAAACATAAATATTTACATCATTTCTCTAATCAGAGAAATATTACTTATAAATCACTGACTTCCGGTTTCATCTGAAACTGTGTAATTATAACACATTTTGGAGAGCAAACAGCAAGCTTTATTAGAAATGGAAATAGCCAAACTACTGATAAACTGCTGAAACTTAAAATAATTCATTAAAAAATAAAACTATAGTAAAAAAAGATCACATAATTTCTAATAACATTAACAGACAGCACTGGCATAAATGAAGCATCAAGAATAAAAAAAACACAACAACCAAGAAATCCCAGACTCTCATATATGGGTGCATGCATCGAATAGAAGGATTGAAATATTACAACAATATGGAACCAGACAAGTGCTAGTGGTACGTGAGATGAGACGAAGATGCTCCGATGGATGGGACACACACTAAGGAAATCTGCTGATAGTATAACAGGCAGTCCTTGTTCAGGAATCCCCAGGGTAAGAGACGTGGGGGCAGAATGAATAACACATGGAGAAGAAAACCGGAGATAGAAATGAAAATGATGAGGAAGATATGGAGTGACCTTGAGCTGATGGCACGAAATCGGAGGATTTGACATGTTTGTTGAAGGCCTATGCTTCTTGGGGAGCCAAAAGGTATTGAATGACTGACACTGGCTTTATGAAATAATAATATTAACTAATTGTCCATGTAACAAATGAAAACACACAGGAATTAAAAACATCATGCATGTCTTGTTCTGATAGTATTTATGAAATCTGAGAACTGTGACTGTTAGAAAGTTGTACTTTTTTTTTTTTTTTACACACAACTTTGTTTTTCCTGTCAAGAATCTTTTAAAAATATTTTGTCACAAACTCTTCAGAAGACCTATTATAAGCAGAGACTGTTGATCACTGGAAACAGACCACAAGGTCTTTTATATCTAGACATGCACCCTAACCAAGATATGAAATGAAGTGTATTGTTACAGTCTTGTGAACTCAAGGGAACCAAGGCCATTGAGTGACTAAATGATTCTCCCAATAAAATAAGGCTTCATAAGATTGTCAACATGGAACTGATGACAAGAACCACATAGACGCCACTGCAACAGGAGATAAAAAGAAGATGCTGGTGATGTATAGGATCTACACAGAGAACAACCTATGATAGCAGGACAAGGCAGTCCTTGTTCTGGAACCCCCAGGGTAAGAGAAGTACAAGGAAACAAAAAAAACAAAGTAAATAAAAGCATGCAGAATAAAAGTGGAGATAGAAATGAAAGGGATAAAAAAGACACGGAAAGATCTTGAGCAGATGGCACCGGACAGAAGGCCTGGCACAGATTTGTAAGCGCCTCAGTGAGTTGAGTGGTAAATGAATGAATGAAGATGACACCCTTTACTTCACATTGTCTACAGTACCTGCCCCACTCCTCATAGTGTTCATGGGTTTTATCTCTGTCCACTGGTCATGCTCTGGGTCATAGCACTCCACACTGCACAACCTGTTCTGACCATCAAACCCACCAACTGCATACAGCAGTCTGTTCAGGACAGCACAGCCAACACCTATCCGCCTGGAAGACATGCTTGCTATTTCCGTCCAGCAGTCATTTTCAGTATCATACCTGCAGGCCACAGATTTGTGTCATTAGTGCTGAGACATGTGCGGCTCAATATCGCATGGGCATATAAACAGCAGAAAAGGGTCACATTTATGGAAAAAAATTATGTAACATGAGAATACTGCATTCTGTTGTTTTGTGAACAAGATGATATACAAAAACAACAGCAACCAACATCTGTTAAGAGAAACAGGTTGATATTTTCTGTGTCTTACAAACGTTGATAATCTACGGGTCTTGGCAGAAATTTGTTGGTTGTTATATATGTCGTACAATCTGTAATCTCTGATGTCACAACTTTCCTATATGTCATCAACATAATTTCCCTTGTCAAACAGTCACCCCCGCAACTGCAGATGGCAAATAGCCACAACTGCAGATGGCAAACAGCCACCACCGCAGATGGCAAACAGCCACCACAACAGATGGCACACAGCCACCACAACAGATGGCAAACAGTCACAACCGCAGATGGTAATCAGCGTCGTAGATTTTTGATAGGTATTTAAGATATATTTTGGTCCCGTCTGAATAGAACTAAAAAAGGTGGTGCTCAGTGAGAGGTAAGGTAAAGAAATAGATTTCATGAGTGAAATGGTGAAAGGTAGAGTCTGTCCCTGGATTGAGAAGATACTCTAGTCCAGCCTATCTCTACAACAGAAATTTGTTGCTCAGACAGTATACCTATATATATATTAATATATATTATCAACCACTCACAGACACACACACAGATAAGTGACGACACTTAGACGCACAAACGTGAAACTATATTAATGGGTAGGGATATTGGGTCAGAATTAAGATGGTTTGGCCATGTCTGCAGAATGGGAGAAGATCGGCTACCACGACAAGCATGGGAAACAAAGAGCCAAGGATCCAGACCCCCAGGACCCGCTGGGAGGACAACATTAGACAATCTTTGAAGGACCGAGGACTAGAATGGAACCAGGCCAGGAGGAAGACAGCCGATAGGATAGTCTGGCGCTCTTTCTTCCAAACCTCTACACCTCACGGTAGAAGGGGAACGACTAAGTAAGTAAGTAAGATATTGGGCCGAGCTAACCGACAAAGGTAATTAAGTTTTATGTTACTTTTATTTACCATAAAGAAACTTCACAACAGTTATTATCAAAATATCAGAATATAAAAATCATAGGTTACAGAATTAATAAGGAATAGACACATAAGCGCAATCGCCTCTTTTGAGACAAGTTCCCACAAGAAGAAGTTAATTAACCCCCGCAAGGTCAAAAGATTAGCGCTATGGTATAGAATTTGACTATACTGTAAAGAACAGTTTCTAGTTAGTCTATTCTGAAAATGAACAGTATTAGCAAACATAAGAAGAAAAAAAAACAAAGTGAGTATATTAATTATACAATATAAGAATTATTCATCCCTGCTTTCACTCGCTCTGACAAACATGTGATCACATTTCATTCTTGCCTACCGAATAAGTGTTTGACAACAGCTTGAACATATCTCCATGCTCCAGGTAACAGATTCAGTGTCAGTTCTTTTGGCAAAATAAGCCCCAGTTCTTCAAATGACTGTTTAATCCTCTTATTTGATGAACGCCTATTTTGTTATTTTGTTTTATTGACTCTGTTCATGTCACAGCAATTAGTCCAGGTATGAAACACAACTTCGAGATCAAAATAGTCACAGTGTACAGTAGCTTGAAATATTCGATAGTAAAATAGAATGTCAGGTAGATAAATCTTTTTCTTCAGGATAAATCCTCGCCACAACACAAGTGGTCGGTAGTCAGGTAATGTTAAATTTGCTATTCTTCGCCACAGCGGGCTGAATGTAGATGAAAAATGGGAAAAGGAAATCTGGATAGCTATAGGTCCAGTTACAATTATTCTTATTGTCTTTTGTTGGTACTCTCCCTCTTTCTGGGTAAACCAAGAAAGGAGCCGAACAAGTAAACCTCAAAGACCTGCTGGGTGCATAAGAATGTTTGTTTGGCATCTATTGTACTTAGACCTGTTTTCTCAGATTTATATTGAAGCCGCTGGTAGGTTTTGGGTTGTGACCCGTACTAGAATTATAGGAAGAAAAATGCAACATTTAACCACAATCAGTATTCTATCCTAAAAATAACCCGCGTAGAGGTATAATTTAATCCACTCGGCTATTAAATTTAATTAGAAAAACACAAGTGTATATCTTATTTATCGTTTAACAAAAACCCCGTGAAATAAGCGCTAGTCATTTATAAAATTGCTCACAATGAATTAGAAATAAATAGTTATTTCATCAGTACTCATAATGAATAGTGCATTTACTAGTTGATTAAAATATCTCTTACTGATTACTAGCAATTAATTAAATCGACACTACAGATGGAACAATTTAGCTATAAATTATTTTAATTCTGCTAGTCAATTAACACACACAAAAATCCTAGTGAAATATCATGACGGACTTTAAAAATTAAATCACTCAACACAGAAAAGTCTTAGTGAAATATAATGCCGGACTTAACAATTAAATCACTCAAGAGGCTATTATAAATATTTACCGCAACACAAAATGACTATCTCCAATCGAAAAAACTAAGAAATTCCACTGTTATAATGGATCTAGAATATCGAAGCTAGATGTCTGAAAATTTGTGGGTACTAGATAAACTGAGTTTGAAAGCTGGAATATATATATGAAATAGACAAAAAGTCGCTGACCAGTGTGAGACATAACACCTTTGGGGAATTCCGTGGTCAAATTTTGAATCAAAGTTAATTTTGCCACCTTTTGCCACCCAGCAGCGAGCAAACTGTCTTTTGATCTCCGCTCATCTGTAGCCAATTACATTCACGACCGAACAGGGGGAGGAACTGTGATTGATTATCTCCCCTTTTCTCTTTCTACGTGCATCTATCAAAAGGTACAACTTTTAAATTATCGCTCGTGATTCTACAAATATACGACCCGTTTCCTCTCTCTACACGTGAAACGGTCTGATTTTAAACATTCCTAGTGCCTGCTAAGACAATAGAGAAAAGAAAAAAAAATAAGGCGTGGCAAAATTATGAATGAAACAGATGAATGAATCAGAGTTAGGGGTACTGCGTTAACAAAATGCGCATAACTAATAAGCAAGAAAAGGTGGAAAACAGGTGGAAGCAAAAACGTGTAGATGTCATGTAATATATTTACATACTTCTGTCACAATCAGCCACCACCACAGATGGCAAACAGCCACAACTGCAGATGGCAAACAGCCACAACTGCAGATGGCAAATAGCCACCACCGCAGATGGCAAACAGCCACAACCGCAGATGGCAAACAGCCACAACCACAGATGGCAAACAGCCACAACCGCAGATGGCAAACAGCCATAACTGCAGATGGCAAACAGCCACCACCGCAGATGGCAAACAGCCACCACCACAGATGGCAAACAGCCACAACTGCAGAAGGCAAACAGCCACCACCGCAGATGGCAAACAGCCACCATCGCAGATGGCCTCTCTGCAGGAAGCCTGCCCCTAATTATTCATGTGCTCTTCCAGTGATGATTTCTGCAACAATTTGTTTTACGTAACGAGGCTGGCAGTCACAGTCAAGTCCCATGCACTATCAGTCACCTCTTATGGAAGCACAAGTCCTGTTCTTTCTTTGTCTCATCTGAGATGACTGGGAACTACATACACATGGCTTTCCTATATACGCACAGCATAATTTTTCAGTGCCTGATGTGGTTTACTATTACTTGAATCGCTCACTGCTATGACAAAAACAACATGTGTCATCATTCTACTGTCACTACATGTATTGGTGACACACTGCTAGCGCTTGTATGAAGTCAGTAGTGACAACAACCACTTAGACATCAGACTGTCAGCACTCAAAAGAACTAACGACACACAAAGACAGAGAAAGAAACATGCACAGGCATCACAGAGAACAGAGTTTATGGCATGGGTCAGCGACACTGTCTTGTCACAGGAAGAAAGTCAGTCAGGTCAATCTAATTCCCTCCATACCAACAGTCAAGGGTTCAATCTTTAAAATGTCCCTGCAGTACACCCCCCCCCCCCCTCCTTCTTATCATTTTATGCAGACCCCCTGAGAACTCTGATGATGTCTTGGCCATTTTACATTATCAGGCCCTCTCATTATATGGGAAGAAGGGTTAATACGTGCAGGATCATGCATCCTTGACAGAGGTGGGGCCCTCATGTGAGATGAGGTCTAGGCCAAATGGCACTGCTAACAGCATATGCGGATACCATTTGATAGCCAAATGCTAAATTCTGCTTAAGCATCAATATTTCACAATCTCGGGGGGTCAGAGTGGCTAAGAGGTTTGGTGTCCGCCTCAAATTCTAGAGGTACCAGGTTCGATTCCCATTAGAGGGAATATAATTTACGGAAATTTTTTTTTTCCAGAACCAGTGTATAATGATGTCATACTCCCCCTCCTGATCTCATGGGCAGTGACATCGGATGTCTAGCCTTCTTGGATAAGGGCAAAAAATAGGAGGCAAGTTGCACACATTAAAAATCCCACGGCACATCGAAATCATAAAGAGTAGGCCATAAGGCCGCTGCCCTGGCAAAATAAAAAATTAGAAACCTACCCACCAAATATAATTATAGAATGTGTGATTCCTATATACACATATTGGGATTTTCACCGGTGCTACGGAGTTCGTGCACTGTACTAAGATCCTCCTTGTGATTTAAGGGAGGAGATCGGAGCACTGATGGAGTTGTCCATGTGCAATGAAGATAGTCCTTAAACCAAACCAAACCACAATCTACATTTTCAAACAATATCTTCTCTACCCTTTTTTTCTTCACAATTTTATCAAGACAACAAGTGGGGAAAAAAGGTCCGATTGTACACATTTGTCAAATAGATAAAAATACATTTAATTCTTACCTTTCCGCTGATGCATGATGGATAGTGCCATGTGAGCCTCCGATAGCATAGATCATATTGTCTATAACACCAACTCCTACTCGATTGCGTGGAAAATTCATGGGATGTTTTGGTATCCATACATTTCTCATAGGATCATACATATCCAAACTGCTAGAGTCCACGTTGCCATCAGGTGAATTGTTCCTACCTCCGATAATATAGAGAGCACCCCGAACCACGCAAGCCCCTAATCCACTACGTGGCGTTGGTAGATCAGGGAGTCGAAGCCATTGCTTGTTTTTAGGGTTGAAGCATTCAAAATTGCTCAATGACTGCCTAAGGTAACCTCCAGCACAGAATATTACCAGCGGAGCACAAGGTCTTCTGGGCAAATCTGAACATTTCTGGTGAAGTTTCAATCCCTTCAGCTTTTCCGATATTGTTTCGATACACTTGGGCATTTTTTGAAGCAACTGGCAGCTTTTCAACTGCTGTTCCAAGAATTTGGGAGAAAGAAAATGCAGGCGCACGGAAGACAAAAGTCCATGAAGAATTTCAAGTCTCCTTTCTGGGTCATGTTCCACCCAACGTATAACGGCCTTAAACACTTCAGACTCACACTGGACATTCAGCTCATCCTGCTTGACCAAACTGATCATCTGACAGGGGCTGAGCACTAGAAACTCATCGCACTGTATCACCTCACAAAAATGCTTTCGAATGTATTTCCTAGCCTTGTTTTCAAGTTCTAAGCATCCATGCTCACTGGCAAAATCTGCTATTCCTATACAGTTGCTAGGGTCTAACTGGTGTTCTAAGAAAACTGTACATGCTTCCACAATGTGGTTCATCTGGAACATTGTGGCTGCTGGCAAGAGATAACACACGTTATCTTCTTTTATGTTGACCTCTGCAGTGTAGGCAAAATCTACTAGCTGTGCCAGTGTGCAGGGTGAGATTCCGTGCAATGGAATTGTAGTCATCTCTTCCTCCCTCATACCGCTAGTGAACATGGCTCGGAAATAGGGGCTTGATGCGGCAAGAACAATCTTGTGCGCCTTGATTATCTCCTCACCAACAACCAGAGTGACATCGCACAGCTTTTTTGACCGCCGGAGAATACTCATCACTTCTAAGGCTTCCTTCGGATGCTTCATAATGGTGAAATGCATGCTGCCATCTGCTGGCTTTTCCGTTATCTGCGCCCGTGGGCGGTAGCATGATGTGTCTTTGGAAGACATTTGTGAACTGTCCCGAGGAGGATAACGACACTCGGAGTAAATATGACAGTTGTGACCGCTTTGAAATGGAAGCAAGTATCAGGAACAGGCTCCAATGAGCAGAAGACGACAACTTAAACAGGTCATAGATGTACACATAGCAACATTATATTTTTTCTGACTGTGGTAAAACTGCCTGGTCATTGTATGATTCTGTAATAAGAAAATAAAAATATTTATTTTAGAAAAATGCAATAATAGCTGGAATTTAAATTGTCAATACATACATTATAATGTTGCTGAAAGAAAGACAGACAGACTGACAGAAAGAAAGAAAGAAGTATGGTAGCTGACATGGGCAAATTTATGAAGAAAATGCTTTTGAAAAAAAACAAAACGTGTGCCTTTCTAGCAAGTGACAAAGGACTACTCTATAAATTAATTGTGTTAATACAACACTCAGACTTGTACCATTGGCTATAAAATTCCGCATTACACTTCCTGTTTTCCTGTATTGCCGTGTTTTCACGTTACATGGAAACAGGAAACCAATGCGTGTGGGGAAAAGACAAAAGCATGGGAAAACACCGTGTCCCATGTGAAACCCACACGATACATCTACAGCCAATCGCATGGCATTTTCAGGTTGCTACGTTTTTTTTTTTTAAAGCGAAACTGCCACAACAGACTGACTCCTTCTCTTCAGAGGCGTAGCCTACTTTTTTGTGGAATGGGGAGGTGCTTCCGACGGTAAAACTGCTTTAAGCATTCGCTTTGCAAAATAGTAGACTTTAATGCGTTACTGCCCTCAATAATTTATCTATGTATTACTTTGTTGTTGTTGTACCATTTTTCCCGCCCACTCTTCTTTACCCCCTTATTAATACTTCTTCTTCTTGTGTCCGTTTATAGCGACGCTGCGATATTTGCGCCTTTCGGCCGACACATCCGACTTCAGCACGGCATTTTTTCGGACCGGATTTGCCTTCCCTCTTCGATCCCTACTCTCTCAGCCAGACTGCAGTGATGCAGCCTGTTTCCAGGACCACCACTTGGAGGTGGAGTACGGTCTTGGTCAGCTCTGGTTCGCTGACCCTGACGCAAGCAGTCTAGCTATGGGTCGCTGACTGCATTCATCACTTATTAATACAAGGTCCAACATTAGTAATTGACTTAACAACAGCGGTTCCCAAACCGTTCTGCGTGATACTCTTTTACTGTTTAAAAAAAAAAATTAAACTATCAAGCCGTCTCTCCACCCGCTCCAAAATTCTCATGGCTTAAATTCAACACTAAGTTAAAATTATATATTTTAAATTGTTTTGTTTTCAGTTTTGTAACAAATATTATACACAGCTTGTAAAAATTAATACTTGTACAAATTTAACTGGAACATAAACACAATTGTTTAAAATCACAAGGTATAATAAGAAAAACAACAATTTTAAAAAAAAATGTTTAATGCAACGCTAAATTGCTTTTAAGGTGAAGGTCGCCGCTGCAGTTTCTTTGTTCCCTATAGAACATTCAGTCACCACTGCTATTGGTCCCCCTTGCAGGACGTCTGCACCAAACCATTCATGTGCAACAGTGGTCTCTGTAGCAACTGGTCTGACGTGATGCGGCTGCCAGCCCCATGCACAACCTCATAGTAGTAGCCTCATACGACATGCCTGAGATAGCAGTGGTCCTATTCTTTCTTTGTCTCCACACAGAACCACATCCACACAGAACTACATCCACACAGAACCACACAGGGGGCAGCAGATGGCAAACACTAGGCGTGAACAACTCAGATCACTGTCGGCATTCTGGTCGTTTCCTGTGTTCTGTTTGTTTTGTTTGTACTGTCAGTAAATACTAGCAACGCGTTTCACTTAAACACAATACAGTACAGCGAGCGGATCATTACATCTACAAGTGGCTTAGAGCAATCATTGTGATTACTAAATAAACAATCCAGTTACTCGATGTCACCACATAAAGTTATTCCAATCTCTTGATATGAAATGTCAACCTGATACCAGCACAACTTTTGAAGAGGCAAAGAGTTTTACAAGAACCAGATACAGAAACAAATGGGATACAGAGAATCCAGGAGAGAGAGAGAGAGAGAGAGAGAGAGAGAGAGAGAGAGAGAGAGAGAGAGAGAGAGAGAGAGAGAGAGAGAGAGAGAGACACACAATGGTGCATATCACCAGCTCAGCAGAAGAGAACAAGTGATAATCTTCAGACACAGCACGGGTCACAACAGATTGAGGTATCATCTATTTAACAAGCTAAAGATAGGAACTACCCATGAGTGTAAATGTGGCACTGATAAAATGGCTGCTGAACGTCTGCTTCAAAGTTGTCCAACATATCAGCAACATAGAAAGCACATGTGGCCATCACCAGTACCATTTTCGGAAAAAATTCTATGGAGATACAAATAGCCTGCCACAGCCTTCTTTGAAAATATTCAAGTAGACGTATGAGAGTGTACGAAGCAGAAGAAATTAAATTTTAACATTTACTTTTCGGCTGATAATTACTTCTTCCTTCTAGGCTCATGGTCTTTTGAAATTAGCTCAAGTCCCTCCCCGTTTGGGCGCCACTCGCTTAGACGTGAAAGCGTGGGCAGGGAGAGCGCGGTGTTGCAACAAAACAACACAGATCAATGAATGACAGCCGGTTCGATCCGGTACAGAGAGTCCTAAGCTAAACCGTTATCATTTCTGATCCCCTCTTTCCGGATTCCCAACAGAGACCAAGTGCAGTGGCGTATCCTGGTAATGCGAGCTAGGCGTGCTGCTACTTAAAATGAATATGTACGCCTACTATTTAACTTCTTCCCCTCTTAATTTAAAAACCAACTATATTCAATTACGCAACGATAGTTATTAGGGGTGTATGTCAATTATCTCCGAAATACTAATTAACTTACAACTTGAAACTCACTGTCACTGTAATAATCTGCATTCCCGGCAACTAACAAAAATTAATCACAAAAAACACTGGACGGACACAGCCGATTTTTACAACCCGAGAGCTGCAAGACCACCGCACGCATGTTCGTATTGTATTGACGTATCTGGCCATGACCCCGATCCACACAAACCAACCTTCAGACGTGAATCCGAAAGGTACCGTACGCATTGTGACGGAATTACCCGAGAAACTTCGGGCGATTGTAACCAACCAATAAAAACTGCACTATAAAACGCGTCTGGGAAACTGAAACTAGATATACTCGTAGATTCTATGCGGGAAAATCCGTTATCCTGATGCGTGCGGTCCGAAAGCAGAACTTTAGAAGAGAAATATTTTATAGAATAATAAATTAAATTTTTATTTTTCTTCGGGTATAGGTGTGCGCAGCACGCACAGCACACATAGAGAATACGCCACTGACCAAGTGAACATAAATAACACATAAGGAACAGTGGGTAAACATAAAGGTATGTTTTCAGGCACTCGTAAGAAATAAAGAAGTAGAACACTTGGACAACAGAAAAACAACAGACGTGAGTGGCTTACCCAGGGTTCGAACCCCGTACCTTCCGTACGACAACTCCGCCTAGCTATCAAGCGAATCACACTGACCCCACGGCCAGCTAGGCATCCCCAAAAAAAGATGCTTTACATTAAGGGGCTGTATACTTCCGGTGTTATCTTGTGTTTCTTACTGATAAATAGCCAGTAAAGCATCTTTTTTTGGGGATGCACTGACCAAGTGGTATGTTTGTAAAACAAACAAAAACAAAAACGGCGATACTTTATTTATAAACTGTAAAGTCTATTATGGCTATTAAATTCGTTACACTTTAATCAAGATAAACTTCTACAGTTGACATTCAAAAATCCGGCCATCGATAATCCGGTTCCTTCAGATTTCCAGCATGGATTTCGGAGCGCATTTTTAAATTTACCGCGTTAGCGCGCCACTGTTTTCTGGAGCAGTTTATGTTTTGATGCAGCTGTTGGGTCTTGCTTGCACGTGTTAACAGGCATTCCTGCTCATTCCTTCTCATTTTATCATTTATTTGCTGCTGTATAGCCCCATTATGGATTCAGCAAATAAAAGAAGTGGTGTAAAACGTAAACATCGTGCATTGTCGATCGCAGATAAAGTGTACAGGTAGTCATTTTCTGTTAAATATATACAGAATATATAACCATAAAAAATCCGGCATTTTAAAAAATCCAGCACTCCTCAGGTCCGGAGGTTGCCGGATTTTTGAATGTCTACTGTATAAACAAGACATTATCACCAACGTCTGTTCCCCCCACCCCCTCCCGCTCCGCATGGAGCCACCACTGCATTACTGCATATGGACCTCTTGAGGAAGCTTACACCAAAGCAAAATTTAACAACTCTTGCAACGAACACATTACGATATTACGGTAAACCGTCTTGGCGGATTCCAACTTCTGTGTTAGCTATTACAAGTGAGTTGAAGTATGGCGTCCGCCTCTAATACTAAAAGTACCTGAGTTGGTTCCTGATAAGTCCAAATTTAAGCAAGGGCAGTAATCGTTATGAGTCTCGGATGTACAATAGATTATAATGATTATCCCACTTGAACAGCTGTTGTCTGGCTGTTAATTTATTAAAAAATATATGAGTGTATCGCATTCGAATCGTCGAGATTCAGAATGCTTGTCACGGTGGCGGAGTTCCACGTGAGTTTAATGTTCTAAGCTATTTTTGAGCTGTGAGCGAAAGTTCTCGGGAAGCCCCATGGATGTGATTGGCTGGGGTGTTCAAGGGGAGAATGTTTTTTGGTGTCAGTGTGTACTGGGCGAGTGCACTGGAGAGATGTAAAGTGTTTTTCAATGTGTACCAGTGTACATGCATTTATGCTGAGATATATTATGTGTGATTATCCCAGATGAGATGTATTAATTAAGGAGATGTTTCCTGGGCCTTTGAGTACACAGGCCAGTGTTTAAAGGTTATGTACATTTTTGAAGAGTTTGTGTCCTGGGCGTGACTGGAGAAATCAGCCCAGTGTTTTCGAGGGAAGCCTGTACACTGCTTGATGTGTCGACTTATATTATGAGGCCTACTATTATTTATCAGCAGTCTTCTGGATGGATTGGACTGCGTTGAGACGTCATGTATTATGAGGCCTATTATTTATCAGCAGTCTTCTGGATGGATTGGACTGCGTTGAGACGTCATGTATTGGTGAGGCCTATTATTTACTAGTACTGCAATGGTCAGCAGTCGTATGTACATGAATTAAAGAGCGCTGAGACGTCATGTATTATGAGGCCTTTACAGTCAAGTTGGAGTCAATACAGAAGAGGTTACTGCTACTGCAAAGTGGATAAAGCGGTAACAGTTCCCAGTACAGGGAATATATATTTGATGGAATTCTTGTTCAGAACCAATGGGCGCTAATTATGTCATACTCCTCCCTGATCTCCTGGGTAGTGATATCTGATACCTAGCATTCTCGGATAAGGGCGAACAAATAGGAGGTCCCATGTGTAAATTGCTCACGTTAAAAATCCCTCGGCAGTTAAAAAATAGTAAAGAATAGACCATACTTCTTCTTCTTCGTTCACCCTCAGATGTCAACTTGAATAAGTTCAAAGAAAGCAGTGGTCAGCCTGAGGCTGTTGATATTTCCGTAGATTTTCTCCAGGAATGGTACTGGTGATGGCCATATGCGTTTTCTCTGTTCCTCATATATTGGGCACCTTTGAAGCAGATGTTCGGCAGTCATTTTATCGGTGCCACAGTCACACTCATCAGTAGTTCCTATCTTTAACCATACGACCGCTGCCATGACAAAATTTACAAAATTAGGAAACCTACCCATCAAAAATTTATTTATAGAATGTGTGATTCCTGTGTACACACTTCGGGATCCTCGCAGGTTCTACAGAGTTCGTGCACTGTGCTGAGATCCTCCTTGTGTGATTCAAGAGAGGAGCTCGCAGTACTGATGCAGCTGTTCGTGTGCAGTGAAGATGATCCTTAAAAAACCAAACCACACCTTTGAGAATGGGCAGGGAATTTCATATTACGGGTGTCAGTCTCACAACGTTGTCAAATTGAATGCCATTGATAACTGGAAATGTGTCGCTTGTTTTCCAGTCATCCAGCCACCGTGCTATCGTCATCATTTGCGTTATCCTGTTCGCCCCTTATTGAGCCACCACCACAGCGAGTCTATATACAGGCAGCCTGCACCACACATTCACATCTCCTTGAAGCAGTTGTGGGGGGGGGGGGGGGTTTGGTAGCGGTTTATTTTTAACATGATGAGGTTGCCAGCCTCATTCACAACCTCATTAGTCACGGCTTACATACCTGAGGGATCAGTAATCCCATTATCTCTTTGTCTCATCAAAGACCCACGGGAACTACTGATGGCAAACGGGTAATCCTACCGTCATCAAGTTTCCGGACAATCTAATTGAACTTTAGTCATCATCATGTGACGTATTCTCTCCAGAACGTTGTCTCCATTACAGCTGCTCTGAACGCATCACGATTCTGGGCAAGTCGACCTGCATCATCCAAAGACAAGGTCAAACTCTCTGTCATGTCCTGGATCCACCGTTGTCTGGGTCGACCCCTTCCCCTTTTTCCAGGGACCATGCCTTCCATCACTAATTTTTCCAGACTATTATGTCTTTTTATATGACCGAAAAATTTCAGCTTCCTTATTGCGATGGTATTTAGTGGCCAATTTTTCTCTACGTTTAGTGAGTGCAGTACTTCTCTGTTGGTCTTTTTTCTGTCCAGGATATTCTCAACATCCTTCTGTAGCATTTCATTTCGAATGATGTAATCTTTTTTGCAACTGTTTTATTGAGTGTCCATGTCTCGCAGCCGTATGTTGCTACTGGGAATAAACATGCTCTGATCAGTTGTAACTTTGTTTGTTTGCTTGTGCCTTGCCATAGGTTTTTCATCTCTATTAGTTTATGTGAGGCAATTACAAGTCTTCTTTTAATTTGTACTGCACAGTCGCCAGAGCTGTTGATGATTGATCCTAAGTATTCGAATTCATTAACACCTTCCAGTTCTTCGTTATCAATTTCAATTTCTGGTTTGATCTTTACTTTGTCTGTTGTCAATACTTTGGTCTTCTTGGTGTTTAGGTATAGATTTTGGGCCTCGCTGTGTTTTTTGGTGGACAGAATTAATTGTTCAAGTCCTTCTGGGTTGGTCGATAGGAAGACTATGTCGTCAGCACATCTGGTACCCGCCGACGTTAAATGGGTCAAACTCTGCGTGTTCTTGGTCATCTCGTACGTTTCTCATGATATTCTCGGCATAAATGTTAAACAAGTAATGGGAAAGGGTACAGCCTTGTCTTACACCTTTCTGTACTTCAAACAATTCTGATGTTTCTCCGTCTATTCTTACGGCTGCCTGTTGTTCTTAGTACAGCAGTGCGATGAGTCGTATAAGGTGGTTTGGAAATCCCATATTTTCCATAATAGTCCATAACTGCTGATGTTGTACACAATCGAAAGCTTCGGTGTAATCAAGGAAACAAGTATATATGTCAACGTTGAATTCTCTACACATTTCAATGATGATCCTCATATTGAATATATGATCTCTGGTGCGTCTGCCGAAAACCCGCCTGTACTTCGTTAATTTCTGTTTCTAGCTTTTGTTGCATTCTTTTCATTAAGATATGTAATAGTATTTTGCTGGCATGGCTTATAAGAGCTATAGTTCTGTAGTTTGTGCACAGTTTCAGGTTCCCCTTTTTTGGCAAAAGTATGTAAATTGATCTTTTCCGTTCCTTGGGCCAAATTCCGCTTCGCCAGATCTTACTGCATAATGCATGGTATATACGAGCGCTGCCTTCTCCTCCTGCCTGTATTATTTCATGAGGTTTTCCACTTTTCAAGTGTTTGATTGCGTTCCGGACTTCCTCTATGGTAGTTTCTGGTTCACGTTTCGCTACATTCATGTTGTTGTTATCTGCCGCTTTGTTTATTTTCTTGTACATTTCGTGACAGTACTCTTTCCATCTGATCAGAATATGTTTACCTTCTGTTAGAGTGTCGCCCTTCTTGTCGGTTATTGCTCGAAGTGATGGTTTAAAGTTGTTGTTCTTCAATGTTCTTACTTCGGAAAACATATTCTTACTCAATCCCTGTTCGCGCATTTCCTCTATTTTCCTGCAGGTGTCGTTTATATATATATTTTTTTGTCTTGTCTGACTCGTTTTTTAATCTGCTTTGTGTATTCCTTGTATAATTCCTGATTTTCTGTGTCTTTTTTAGACCATTTTTCTTCTTTCTACCACCAACTTCAGTGTTTCGTCTGAGATGTATTCTCGTCTCTTTATACTTCTTTTATGAATTAACCTTTGTGCATTTGTAATGTAAACATCTGTTACGTACATTTATTACCTAAGGGGGTAGTCTTCGGTCCTGCCAAATGTACGCACCAGTCTTGAGATAGTTATATTATTTGTGCGTTCGATTGATTCACGCACTGACGTGCACAATGCTGTGTGAGTTGCTTTGGACGCACGTGTAACCTAGTTGAGTAGTTTGTGACGTCATGTTTTTGAAGTGGAAACATGGAACTGGCTTGTGTCCATGATTGTAGTTTTATATTGTGTATCCAATGGCATGTTGAAGGAAGCCATTTATTATTGTGATTTGTATTGGTCTTCAGGTCGAAGCCAATCGCAGTTATGTCACGTAAGTTATCGCCCACTTCTTATTTTAATGCTGCATAAAAAGGCCGCTCTACTACTAATCTAGCGGGAATTTTATCATTCCTAGAATGGATCTACAGAGTCGCTTGCCTTTAAGATTTGGATCGTAGACGGAGAATTCCTACGAGTAGAAGAAGTTATATTGTTTACCTTATGCACATGTTTTAAATGCCGTACATGCTTCAATGCCAAAGTCGTGGCATGGATGTAAAGAGAGGGTAGCCAACTGAAAGCCTTTAACTGATAGGATTATCGTATATGACTTTGTGTGAAATTATATGATGTACAACGCTATGTAGGATGAACGTCTGGGAATTTTAACAAATGTAATATGGAAGATTTCATCCCAGAGTATGAATACGTTACCATGATAGACGTCCTTGAAAGAAGGTCAACGGTCGTGACTGAGAAGGATATTATACGGTAACAGTTTTGTAATCCTTAGTCTATGGACAGAGGTCTTTACTAGAAGAGAATCTTCAGGAACTTTAGCAGCAATAATTAATATGTTGTCGTGTGATCTTTGCGCCTGTGACGATGTCCGTCTTGTCCACTTCGTGTCCTGGTGAATAAAATCTATGTAAAGTTACCAACGACTTGTGTGCTGCCAATACTTGACCAGTTCACCCAATTCAAGATACTTGTTGGTTTTCGTTTGAAAAACATTGTTGACATTTATTCCGTTGTAACCATTCGCGTTTCAATTCATCACTATGAAAACGACACCAACAATAACTGGTAGGCCAGTGCGGTCTGGAAGTAATTTCAGGAACGTACCCATCCAATTGATCGTTTGAAAAGAAGAATTTTTACTTTCAAGGCGACATCATCTCAATTTGGATCCTAGCGGAATATGAATCAAAATCAACTCAAATGCTCAAGGTCTTCAATCAACCTCCACGTCAAGTTTCACAGTGACTGATTACTTGGAGATCATCTCTTCATCATTATTGCGTGCGAGCTGTAATCTCGATAAGCAGAACGAAGTATTTTATCTGTAGACGTACATACACGGGGACGAGGCACTTTGATTTTTACCTGCACGCGAGCTAAGTATAACTTGTATCCGTTATACACTTTATTACAATTAGCTGTGCCTTAATTGATTATGTCCACTTTCATATTTTCCGTGTTATGTGTTATATGTTGTGTATTCTTCGCGGGAGGTTGGGAGGTAGATCTGACGAACGAGATCCATCTCGAAGTCAATTCGGGCTCTTCGTCAGACGTTCTGTAGGACATTATTTTGCAGACTTCCCGCAGTGGAATGTTCCTACGCGTGAGCGTAGAAGGATTCTAGGTCCACTGTGTCTGGTGGTCTGTGACACCTGTCTGTTTTAGCTGTAGTGTCACGTTTACTTGTTGTTTTTTGGTAGCTATTTTTACTTGTACCTTAGTTTCATAATGTATTTTGTATGTGATTATTGTCCATCTCACCTTTCCTGTCGTTCAGTTTTTTACAAAACCTATGTTTTTTACACTGTGTTGTCAATTGTCTTGTGCATTATTTAATCGCAGTTATCATCGTAATTCTTTACGACATTCCATTTTAGTTTCTCATTTTATTTTAATTGGATTTCTGCGAACGTCTTCGTTTGTTTTCAATATCTTGTCGTGTCATTATTGTGCTATTGTCTGTCACATTACTGCTTTCACACCATTACATGTTATAAATTACATTATTAATTATTAATATTATTGCCTATTATATAAATTGATTTTACCGTTTTAGAACAGGAACGAAGAACACTAGTTGTAGTAACACTTTTAAATAGTATTATTACATAATAATCTTGAAATGGCTACCTTAGACTATTTCATTAAGCAAGCAAAAGCTCTTCAGATGGCTCCTGATGAAGCTAAAGCATTTGCACTGTCAGAATATAAGAAAGCTCAAGAAATAGAAGCTGATCAGAGAAGATTAGAAACTTTACGTTTGGAAAATTTGAAATTTGAGGCAGATCAGAAACGGATTGAGGCTGAGGAGAATGAAAAGAAGAGGAAATTTATAGCTGAGGAAGATGAGAAAAAAATGAGATTAACTGCTGAGGAAGATGAGAAAAAAATGAGATTAGCCGCTGAATTAGAAGAGAAACGATTTCTGCGAGAGGCAGAACAGAAACAAAAGGAGGCTGAAGAAAGACTTAGAAAAGAAATGGAAGTTAAACACAAGGAAATGGAACAGAAACAAAAAGAAATGGAAGAAAGAAGATTGATAGCTGAACAAAATACATTACGACTTCAGCTTGAGATGGAAGAGAATGAGAAAAAACGACAGCATGAACTGAAATTAGCAGAGTCAGAATATGAGAGAATTAGGTTAACTCAGGAAGCTAATTCTCAGAGAACTTTTGAAAGCCAAACTTCATCCAGACAGGATAATTTTAAGGAAATTCACCTTAAATTACCAAAATTTAATCCCCCGTCTGATGACGTAATATTCTTCCTAGATAGGTTTGAGGCCACTTGTGGGTCTTATAACGTGGATAAAGCGCTATACTGTACATATTTATCCAGATTACTTACAGGGGATGCATTAGCAGTTTATCATACCACCAGCATTGGTGATAAAAATGACTACAATGCTCTTAGAGCAGCACTTCTGCAAAAATTCCAAATGACAGAAAACGAATATCGTTTGAGATTTCACACATTACTACCTCAATCTGGCAGAAATTTTAGTGATTTTCTGTCACAGATACGACTAACATTAGAAAGATGGATCGAATTATCCAAAATTGAAAAGTCGTATGAAGGTCTCTTTGATTTACTGATGCGCGATAAGGTACTTTCGTCGGTAAATCCTACATTTCTCGCATTTTTACACGAACGGAAACCTTTATCAATGAAAAACTTAGAAGAACATGCAAAAAACTTCTGCACTGCTCACCCAACCATGGATCTGAGTAACGCGCAGATTAAGAGTGAATTGCCTGTTGCTTTTTGTCGTGGAATATTCTAATCCACATATATAAATTATTAGGTAAATATGAAGCCTAACAAATAAAATTAATAAAGAAAAGAGCAATGGTAAAATAACAGTGCTGTCACAAAGAAGGTACTCGAAATCCCCCTTGTTTTCTGCTTCGTCTGCAAATTGTAACGCTTTCACGTTGATAGTAAAAGCTTACTGTATTATCCCCGCTTTCTTCAATGAAACGTGTGCTGTATTTCTTGGAAAAACATTGAGAGGCACCCTGCGTAATGACCTAAATTAATCCTAACATTAATTATATTACGTTACCAAAACGAACGAACAGATGGACTCAAATAGAGAGAGAGAGAGGGGCGAATGAAATCAGGAACGCATGCAAAATTAAACACGCGTCGCGCGATACACAATTACTACTATCACGCGTGTAAGGCCACCTGCACTAATTTTTTTTTTTCAGACGGACAGTGATAAAATACATTACCCATCCCAGAGTTAGGTTTTAAAATCCTGAAAAAACGCTTATAAGGAAAGATGACAATAGATGGGTTTACGTTTGAAAACATTACAGTACCCAGACAGCACATCTTCGAAACAGGAGGTAGAAGAAATTGCATATTTTGAACGCAGCCACGTAGCTCTTTTAAATTTGGATATTTGGGTTCCTTAGGGCTTGCTGACAAAGAATATGTAAAACGTTACGCAAATAGTCCAGGAATTAATAAATTATAACCAAAATAAAATAGTGGGGATGCCTGACAACATGAAATCATTTCTGCTCATAAAATTTTTTTTATAACGTGTTTGAAAAAAACCTTACGTTACAGAAATAGCCTACCATGTAAACTCCAAATTGATTGGAGCGCAACAAATGAAAGACTAACCACGATTGGTCGGGCTATAAATACTATCTTTCGTTGTTAGGGGAGACGTGGGAAGGTAACATTTTTTCAAACACTTGTCGAAACGTGGCCTCATTGGCTAGACTCGCTGATATACTCACTTAGGAGCGTTAGTTCGAGACCACTAGTCAAATAAGCTTGATAAAGCAACAGTGCGTTGAAGCCAGCTCATATTTTTGCTAAATAAAAGCCTGGAACATAAGCAGATGGAAATTTGTGCCAGTAGTTGTGCCAGAATTCATTGCTAATCAACGTATCTGTGTTTGTTTCCATGAATTGTGGTAAGCTTGAAACATTCAGTATCTTTTAATGAAAATTGAATGTGAATTGTTAATTTATGCCTGTATATATGTGTAGTTCAGTAGCAAACATGATGTAAAGCCTATAATGCCCCAGCCTGAACAGAAGGTGTCGGAGGAAAGTAAAACTGCATGGAATGGCCAAACAGTACACTGACACCTAGATTATTGATTAGACAGAAATAATGCTGGAAGTGCAGAGGCGTAGTAACCATTAAGGAGGTAAATACTGGTATAAAGTATTTCAGATGAAGCTGACAGTTGGCCTAACGCTCTGAACTCAATGTTTGTGATGTATTGTGCTCAGTGTAAAAAGAGAGTATAAATTAGTTATGAAGTAGAAGGTACATCCTTCTTGTTTTCAGGGACCGTGGTCTTGATGGTACTGAGCAGCACCTGGTCAGAGCTTTGCTGAATCCAGAGTCGGACAGCATACTCCTTGGTCCATTTAGCTATCAGTGAGGTGTCTCCAGAGCCGAGGGGAGAATCGAGCAGAGGAGTCTGTTCCTGCCGCCATCACGCCAGATAAGCTGATGTGGCCAGCTGAGCTCAAAATTATGTACCCCCAGCTTAAAATGACCTTGTAAAAATAAAATTAAGAGGGGAATTAAATTGTGTTAATATCAGGAACTGAGAACATCTCCAATAATAGTTCCCATAAAGACAAACTATTGAAGTCATGATGACAAATACCAACAGAGCTTGAACAAAACAAAACCAGTATTACCTCATATTACTACTACACAACTGACACACATAGGATACCTTTAATAATATATGTCATTACAATATTCATATTGATAAATTCTGTACATATAACTTGTAAGTAAAATTGATTGTGATTCCTGGTTCCCTTTGTATTTGAATCAGGACACATATTCATTCATGACAGCAATGAATACATATTGTTATTTGAAAAGTTATCAGTGACTTCTTTAAGATATCCTTGTAGAGTGTTTTATGTATGTGAGTGTCACAGTGTTGTCAAGTGTAGTGGAATAAATTAAATTGTTTATCTGTCTGTTGTTGTTTTGACTTACACTTCATCATACACATACCCTAGACATATAACGTAGTCATCACACTATTCCAGAATAATTCTGACTGAGATATATATATATGTGGCAGCAAGTAAGGTTATCTATAATACACTACTCTCATTAGATATAGATACCTTCACAGCTGATCTCAGTCAGTACACTAAGTCCCTCTATAAATATTTATAACATCCCACTTCACCACACTTTTGCAGCACAACAAAACAATTTTTCACGCAATCGTTCTTTTAGTGCTGATAGGTATGTCAATAAGGGAAATAATCATAATTTCAACAATGATAACTTTTACAAAGGGAAGCAATTTCAACAATCTGCTCCATCTAATGTTTCTTGGAACCAAACTCACAGATCGCGAGATTTTGGTAACAATTATTTTAAAAATAATCAAGGACATTATAATAAACAAAACTGGAGATCAAGGTCTCAGGGTCCGCAAAACAGACAATTTTTTGGAAATAAACCATTTAACCAACATCATAACGATCATTCTACAAATTATCGGACTAATCCAAATTTTAACTCTAGCAGAAACGACAATTATGGCAATTTTAATGACAAAAATCACAATCGATCGCGCCGACGAGATAGATCGTCGAATAATACAGGTAGACATTCTAATGTTGCTTTTAATGATACACAGGCTAACATTGAACAGGGTAAAGTAGCTGAAACTCACAATGCTATGTCTTGTTCTCTAGATTGTTCCCAGGTGAAAGACTGTCCAGAATGCTCGACTCTTTTCCAGCCTAAGGCGATCACGACGCTGCGTTGCGGACATACCTTGCCTAGCCTGCCTGCAGTCTGTACAGCCACTGCTGCGTCAGTACACCAGGGACAGGGCTCTCTTAAGTTTCACAAGGGATTTGTCAATAATATTTCATGCTCTCTCCTATTTGACTCAGGTTGTACAACAATCGGTGTCCGGACTTCGCTGATCAACCCAAGTTGTGCCACGGGCCGGGTTGTCAAATGTGTAACATTTGGTGGCACTATTGAAACATTTCCCACTGCTATTATTGATCTTAACACACCTTTCTTTACAGGAAAGATCCAAGCATGTCTTCTTCCGAACCCAATTTGTGATGTTATACTTGGTCGCATACATGGTATTAAAGAGTGTACACCACAGCAAATAGCTGAATGGGAAGAGCGACATATTCAAACTGCAAATGCAGTAGTGACTAGAGCGCAAGCTACTAATATGTCGCATGATACACCTATTGAACCTACAGTTCATACCACTTGTGATGATGATGCTCCTATTTCACGGGAGTTGTTTGCAACATTGCAAAAGAATGATAATTCATTAAAAAAATTCTTTCAGTATGTTAACAAAAAGAATACAAGCAACAAACTTGCAAAATCTAGACATGACTTTATACTTAAAAATGGGATTTTGGTTAGAGTAATACGGGAAAAGGATTTATCCTTATGTTCTCAGATTCTTGTCCCATCCTGTATGAGATCTCGTATATTACGACATGCTCATGACTCGCAATGTGCGGGCCATATGGGTTTTTCGCGTACCAAATCCAGAGTGCTTTCGGCATTCTACTGGCCAGGCGTCCATAGAGATGTTACTCTCTATTGTCGGTCCTGTTTGATATGTCAAGAAGTTAAGGTACGGGGTCCATTTCATGCGGCTCCTATTCAAGCTGCGGACATCCCGATTAGACCATTTGATAAAATGGCCATTGACATTATTGGTCCAATGCTTCCATCTGCTAGAGGGCATACGCATATTCTTACGTGCATTGATATGTGCACTCGTTGGCCTGAGGCCATCCCTCTCAAGAACACTTCATCTGCCAGTGTAGCAGAGGCATTGATGTTAATCTTCTCACGCATTGGTTTTCCACGGAAAATCTTGTCGGATCATGGGGTTCAGTTCATTTCTGAATCCATGTCTCAAGTGATGAAGACATTAGGTATAGATAGATCTCTTAGTTCTATTTATCATCCGATGTCAAATGGGTTAATTGAGCGTCTCAATAGGACACTCAAGCAGTTGTTGGGTAAGATGACTCAAGACCATCCCCAAGACTGGGATCGGGTCCTACCCGCTTGTCTCTTTGCGTATCGCGAGGTACAAAATCAAGCAACGGGGTTTTCTCCGTTCCAGCTTGTTTTTTGGCATGCAACCACGCGGTCCGATGTCGTTAATCCACGACTTATTGGTGGATGAGAATATTGAAGAGGAAACTCAATCCTCTTATGAGTATGTGATCTCTCTTAGAAAGAAAATCATAGATGCTTGTAGACTAGCTACTGCATCATCCGAACATGCCAAAGAAAAAGCTCGTCTATCTGCAAACAAATATAGACGTCTTCGCCAGCTCATACCTGGTGATGAAGCTTTTGTATTACTCCCTGCGCATAACAATCGTCTTTTAATTACCTGGAGAGGTCCTTTCAGGATCATCTCAAGAATATCCGATGTCGACTACATCGTTGATGTTAATGGCAAACATAAAACCTTCCACATTAACATGTTGAAGGAGTATTACTCACGTCCTGATTATCTACAATCGGTGTTCCAAGCAACTGACGATCCTACACCACCTATTCAACACTATTCTAGTTTGTCAGTCATCCAAGAAGAGGAATCTTCTTTCGATGATGTACAACTACCAATACCAGTTGTACCACTCCATTCCACTGAGAAATGGAATGATGTTACTATCTCATCTACTCTTACTGATGATCAACGTCAGCAAGTCTCTAATATTCTACACACGTATGAGGATGTCCTCACTGACATCCCAGGTCATACGTCAGTCATCCAACATGACATTATTCTGACTGACGATACACCGATTCGAGTTCGCCCATATCCTATTCCTTTACACTTTCGTGATAAGGTTGATAAGGAATTGGATGATATGCTCCAATTAAATATAATTGAACCATCTTCATCACCATATTCTTCTTCTATGGTAATCATTAGGAAGAAAGACAACAATATACGTCTTTGCGTAGATTACAGGAAGTTAAACAAAGTTACAAAATTCGATGCGGAACCATTACCTCTTTTAGACGACTTATTAGAGAAATTATCTCATGCCACATTCTTTTCGAAATTTGACCTTTCAAAGGGTTATTGGCAAGTGCCACTCACTACGAAAGCAAAGCCATTCACCGCTTTCTCGACGCCACGGGGTCTTTTTCAATATAATTTTATGCCTTTCGGGTTAATGAATGCGCCAGCTACCTTTGTACGCATGATGCGCCGCATATTGTCTCATCGTCCCGATGTCATTACTTATATAGATGACATCTGTCTTTTTAGTGACTCTTGGGATGAACATATTCAGGGTTTAAAATCTTTACTTTCTACCTTACAGGATTATAACTTAACAGCGAAACCTTCAAAGGCTTTTGTCGGTTTTCATGACATCTCATTTCTTGGTCACCGTATAGGTCGCGGTTTAATGTATACAGAAGACAGTAACGTCTCTAAAATTTTAAACATCTCAGCACCTAAGACAAAAAAAAAACAAGTGAGGTCACTCTTAGGACTAA
>JAMPIV010017531.1:0-72892 GCA_024509875.1 Oreohelix idahoensis
AGGCGTGAGCACAACTGAAACAAAATCAAGCACATTAAAAATGCATCAACCCCAACCCTTCTCCCACAATTGAAACCTTATGGAGAACGAAGGTCAGGATAAACTGAAAATGATCTACACTGCACTTGATGTCGCCTACACCTCCAAACTAGCTGTTTCTAAATTTCTAACTCGTAACTCTAATCCACTGATAGCTGGAACGACGCGAAATGGGTGACCTACAACAAATCTCTGCACAGACTTCGGTTTACTACACACCCTATCCAGGAATCTCCTGAACACAACTAAACTGCACACCTCTAAAACTTCAGCAGCTGTCCTCTGCTATGATTCACCAAAACAAACAGTTTCTGCCTATCCTGTGCTGACTTCAGATAGAGAATGTTTACCCTCTCTCTCTCCACTAACTCTGGAATTGATGACTGAGGTTTAACAGAACCCCACTGGATTCTGGACTGGAACTGTAGCTGACTTCTACCACTCTGAAATTACCTGCCCGAGTACCTATAACTGGGCCGTCGGCTTTATTATGGCCGTGAAGAACGAACACAAAATTACCACAACGCTGGCAGCCTGCCAAATCTGCGTGTGTAACGAGCGTCAGAGCTCAGGATTTATCCACAAAAATCCTATTCGCTGGAAAATGTCTTCCCCTGGCTGGGAAAACGTATTTTCTTCCTCTCCTTCCACTACTGGCAACTAACGTAAAACCCTTGCGGTTCTGCGAATGCCCCAACTTTGCCGTGGGAGAAATTTTGTGGTCTCAAAATTCCGCTCTCATTCCCACAAAGCCGGTACCTGCTGTTTTAGACAAAACAAAACAACAGCTAAACAAACCATAATAATACATTTCAAATAAACAATTAACTTCCTTACTCTTCACCACACGTAACTCCCCTCTCTTCCTGAGCCTACAAAGTAAACATTGGCTAACCCAGATCGCTTGTTCTCTGCCCTGACTAACTCCGAGCAACAATTCCCTTTTAATTTACTTCTCCCATCTTCTGAATTCATAGAACAATAATGCTCATTCAATAACATATTATCCTGTTTACGCTAGCATCTACCTGCCGTCAAAAGTTATACATAACCCCCGATTATCAAATTGAAAACCCCGTAGTTCAGCCACGTGGTGCCGCAGTTTTTCAACCACGCGCTCCTGCATACATATTCATTACTGATAGCACACACGTGCTCCAATTAATACCTCTATCACTTCCGTCCACAGTTATATGCGTAACTATATAAATAGCGAGCATCAATACTCTCACTAAAATCACAAATGAAAATACACATTACACGCACCGCTATTCCTGAAATAAGGAATTAAATGGACCTAGTTTCTCATGTCTATCACTCAGATCAAATTTGATGGCTCTGCCGATGAGAATTAAATTAAACTAAACTGCCCAAAGAAACTTAAATGATCGGCTAGGACTAGAAAAATTAAATAAAGTCCTCACGCAAAAATTCATGCTTACCAAATCTCGAATGTCCAACTGAAGGCAATCGACAATATGCTTCTGGCACCCGGCTTTGGCAATTTTTCATTAAAAGAGAAAGAGGCTATGAAATATAGGCCTTTTATAATCAAGTCCCCCACGCGCCGACTTCATGACGTCATATGCGCGGCGTGGTTCTAAAGCCAATCGGAGCTCGGCATTTCAACTGCAGTTCTGCTAGACAAAGAACCGGGAATTGTTCCTAGCCCTATACTGCGGAAATGAAGCAAAAATGGCCGCAAATAATTTAACTCCCGAAAAATGCGTATATGGCCACGCAATATCTTTAAAAAAAAAGGACACTGGTGCAAATCCTGATCTAGCCTCTATAATCTTAATCTAGAATAATACTTTCTAATTCCCTACACCCCCATTCTAAACACATAGATCAAACTCCATCGTGATCTCATCTTGAAAAAAACGTAAATAATAGAAGGAGAAGAAACATGGAGAAGGATTTTTCTGTAATCCCTCCAAAAATAGAGAACAAAATGCAAGGAGAAAAAGACATGGGCCATCTGAAAAAATAAATTACAGTATAGTATCACAGCCCATCTGACTGCGACCGTGTATTTGTTTACATTTCATCCGTGCTTCACTTTTATTGAGGGACAGTGATGTTCCAGTGTTGACGCCTTTTTCCGGACTTGCATCTGACCGGATTGCGATAAGATAAGTGCCTGTTATTACACTCTTGTACCTTTGCCATGGTGTAAGCTTTTTTAATATCTGTGTTATTCGTTTTTTTGGTTTCTATGTCCTTGTACAATTCTGTTGTTAGCGACACATGTCAGAGTAAATTGACCGCGCAGCAGATGTTTCTGTAGGTTTTGCTTACATTCTTCAAGCAGTGAAATTTCCGGCTCGAGTTATCTCACCGACGTTTGGTTCACTGCCTGTTTAATGTGACCTAATTTGTTTAGGTGTGCTGCTCCGTCCTTCTAGTTGTCAGTTCTTGTTGTGTGTTGGTTTTGTTTTTCTTCTCCTTACTTAACAACCATTCTGTTCGTAATGCTAGTCTAACCTTCTATCACTTGTTTACATTTATATATATTGTTACAGGTCCTGTCCTGTTTTTTTTTTAAGCAGTAAGTCTGTTCTATTTGTTATTTCTCCTTAGTTTCCCATTTGCATTCTTTTTCATTTACTTGCTGCTGTTATTACATTGTCTTGGTCACTTGTACTTGTCTTTTTGTTTAGTTCCATCAATTCTGTTCTTGTACATTATCATAATTTTTTTGTTCTCTCCTCTCTTTCTCGTTTCCCTCGTATCTTTACTACTGTTGATCTGTCATATTATACTATTTGGTTATTGATTAGTAATATTAAGAATCTATTTCCATTGATAATATTGCAAAGCACAAAGCTAGTGAATTGGTATAGACGGACTAATTGAGATACATTTATTACATAATTTATAATATTGATAGTAAGATACTGAAGAAGTAAATAATGGAGTATCAGGAATTTATTACTATGGGCCAAGAATATGGTTACAAGGCGAAGGAATTAATGGACTTTGCTAAAGCGGAGTTCAATGCCAAAGAAAATCATCAAGCCCTAGAGGATAAGAGACAAAGATATGCACGGTATGAGAAGCGAGAGCTCAGAAAAGCAGAGCTACTTGCAGAAGAGAACAAAAGGATTGCAGAACAGCAATTAGAAGAGAAAAAGTTGCAACAAGTTACAGAAGCAGCAAAGCTTGCACATAAAAAAGAATTAGAAGAAAAAAAGCTTGCACATGAAGAGAAAATGGCGACTTTACGTATTGAAGAACAAAGAGTGCAACATCAGAGTAGACAAAATGACGACTCTGAACATAGAGGTTCCTCTAGCAACCACAATAGCGGTTTTGTTAAATTTCGTTTGCCTGTGTTTAAGCCAGAAATAGACGATATTTCGTCCTTCTTGCAACGCTATGAAAATGTTTGTGAAGAAAATAATCTTGATAGGTCTCATTGGTGTACAAGATTGATGGATTTCATGACTGGTGAATCCTTAACGGCTCTGTGCCAATTGGACGGGCCGAATAGACGCAATTATGATGCTGCTAAAACATTATTATTAAAACTTCATCAGTTAGACGCTGAAGGTTATCGTATGAAGTTCAAACATATGATTCCTAAAACTGGTAAAGATTTTACACAGTTTGTAGCTGCAACTCGACTAACATTTGATAGATGGATACAACTTTCCGGCATTGAAAAGAATTATGATGGCCTTAAGGACTTATTACTGCGAGACAAAATTTTGTCTTCTGTAAGCAGACCACTGCAAGAATATCTACAGGAAAGGAAGCCGTCGAGTTTGAGTTCAATGGAGGAATTATGTAGACAATATTGTACGGCACATCCGGGAGTTTGTGTCCGTAACAACACTATTAAGGAAGCTTTACCTGTTGCCGCAGCTACAACTTGGAACCACAACAATTATAGACAAAGATCCTACAGCTTTGATGGGAATTTCAAACCAAGCTAATTCAATAAGTCACAACCATATAGAGGTAGACAACCATATAGGAACCATTCACCCCAAAACAGAGGTAATTTCCAACAAAACTCAGGAGAGAAAAGGAATGATAATTTTGGTAACTATAATAAGAATTGGAATAACTGGGGACCCAATAACCAAAATTATTCATATCGGAATAGGTCACAAGACTTTAGAAATCAAGGAAACAACAATAGGAACCAAGGAAATAATTATAGGAGTCAAAATAACTCTTTTTACAATCAGAAATATAGAGCACGCTCTAGAAATACTGCATATTCGAACTACCATGCCAATTCAGCAAATACTGCTGCTACACCTGAGAACGCACAAGACAACAATGTTGTTAATCACTCAGCTTCATGTTGTTCGTTTGACTTTGATACTGCTTCACAGTGTGCAGACTGCCAAACTCTATTCCAGTCTAATGTTACTTCCTTGTTAAAATGTGGTCATCCGCTCCCAGCAGTTACTGCTTCATCAGCACATGATGGCACAGGGGTACTACAGCTTCATAGAGGCTTATTGAATGGCACTCAAGTTACAGTACTCCGTGATTCTGGCTGCACGACTGTCGGAGTGAGACAGTCATAAGTACATCCGTCTCATGCAACGGGTGACTTTGTTAAATGTGTAACTTTTGGCGGGACAGTTGAATGTTATCCCACAGCCGTGGTGGATATTCACTCACCATTTTTTACAGGCAAGGTTAAAGTGTGTTTGTTAAGGAGCCCAATAGCGGATGTCACACTTGGTCGGATACACAACAGTCATGTACTTTTGATGTTTTGATGGACGTTATTGTGAAGTGACTTTATTTATTAAATGTCAACCATGTTTCCCGTGGACCTGTTCACCTACCGGCTTTTGTTATGTATACAGACCCTAATGTCCTGAAAGAACACCTGCTATCATTCGCGTATCCATGCATGATCCTCTAATTTATCCCAGCGTAACAATAGGACAAGCCAGAGGATCGGACGTGAATTCTATGATTAGAAGAGGGTAGCCCCGGAGAAATCATTCTGTATATTAAGTTCTAGAATCCTAGTTCAATTGCTATAAGTTAGACACCTAACTCGCCCGAAGAGACGGAATTTTCAACAGTTTCTGTGCAAAAAGTCTATTTTCGCCCAAAAAAACTCGGGGTAAGTTGTAATATGTATTTTATCATTTCTTATTTTGCATTTTTAGATGTATAATTTGCTTGTGGGTGTATAGTGCTACATGCGGCTGGCAATCTCATCAATGTAAATTACTTGACATAATAATTACCACTGCAAGAGCAGATGACTGCTTCGTGCGGGCTTCCTCATAAGGAACCAAAAGCAGAAGTGGCCCAGACTCCATAGAGAGCACGGAGTGGATGATGATGTCATGGTGTACATAGTTATTATACAAGCACTTTAGTAAAATTCATACATCCAATACCATAATTCCCGCCGTAAGTACTTCGGTCGGTCGGTCAGTCACATTTTTGCACACCGTCATTTGCGCACTTTTTCTATTTTAGAGAGAGTACATTAACTTTCGACCACAGCTAAGGGGTGCAGCTGTGGTTGAAAGTTAGACAATAATTGTATTGTTTTCCCTTATATGTACTCGCGCGAAAATAGAAACGTTTGACGGCGTGCATTAAATCAACAGACAATCAAGATACTCTTCTGTCAAGTTTCATTCGGGAAATGGATTTAACTTATCATTTTTCTTAAAAATAACCTTAAAATGTAAGTTTCTGATTGTTTCTTCAAGACAAAATGTTAATTTAAAGTATTGCAGACTTATTATTATGGATCAAAATGATAAGATGGCTAAAAGGAAGAGACGGTCGCGTCATTCACAGCGAGCAAACAGTTTGATTATGGAAAGAAGCCAACAACTTGAACTGGAGACAGGAAGGTGCGGAGATGCAGATTAAATTAACAGACAATCGAGATACTCTTCTGTCCAGTTTCATTCGGGAAACAGATTTAACTCATCATTTTTCTTAAAAATGTAAGTTTTTGGATTGTTTCTTCAAGACAAAATTTTAATGTAAAGTATTGCAGACTTATTATTATGGATCAAAATGATAAGATGGCTAAAAGGGAGAGACGATCGCGTCATTCACAGCGAGCAATCGAGACTATAGAAGAAGCAGCAATATAATACGTGTAACAGAAACAAAACACTATAATTAAATACCTGCTAATGTTGGCGGATTGTTGCTAGTAGGTATATATTTTGCAAATGTTGCTTCCGCTATCCAAAAGCACTTTCAACCGACTCACCGATTAAACTTAACACTCAGGGAGGTTAAGATATTCTGAGGAGGATGGAAGTGGTGGTTGGAAGCGGCGAGCGCCTGATACTCATATCAGGGACCCAATACTCAAAAGAGGCATTTGTTTTCCTCTTAGTTTGTGGAACAATCTTGTGGTTCAAGATGCTAGCAGTCGACGCTAGACACCAGCATCCGACGGGTCTTGAAGATACTTGACTGGACACCCTAAGCAGTTACCTCGGCCTTGTGCAAGAGACGTACTGCTGTTATAATTTTTGACTTTTGATAAGAAGTACAGTCCGAAGCATCTGTGGGTAGCGGCTGAACAGACGCCAACCAAAAGAACCCCTACCATATGTTAAGTACTATAACACATCAACCAAGTGATATTTCAAATCTTTTCAATAAGTCCATTACAGTTTAAATCATCCGATAATGATCAGTATCATATTTTATTTTGTATAAGCAACCTTGTTTATTTTAAATCTTGTTAAACTCGCACGGGATTATTAAACCTGTTTTAACTTTAAAGCTATATTTTGATTAATCACTATTGAGTGAATTGTAAGTCTGCACCCGTATGACTCATATTGTGTTAAATACAGAACCATATAGAACTATAAAATTAATAGTTGCTGAATCACATTCATCTGGGGGCTCAGAAACCACGAGTCAAAAATGACCTCATAGAAGGGGCAGGAGAATACTAAAAGTTCATGACAGCTTAGATGATCTCAGTTGTCTTGCTTGCTTTTCTTTAACATCCTATGAGGTCCCCTTAAATAGAAGCAACGTTCTTCTATTTATATCTCTGCCAAGAGTAATCTTGAGCAAAAGTTGATACATTTGAATACCCTCAAAATTATACTCTAAGTTTGGCCATTGGTGGACCACTACTGCGGAGCAGGGGGATACTGTTGAGGATTGTTACATGTTTGCAAGCATTTGGGTTTGGATCCGGCTCAAATGATTGCACCATGGAACACCTCAAATGAATATGTATATATTAACGACATGGTCTGCATATCTCTATGCATGACGCGTATGACTTGGAAACGTCATTCGACTTGTGGGCTTCGACCCTAACGACAGTGTTTCAGAGGTGTGGCCTAGCCACTATGGTATGTGTGGTATAACCACTTTGGAAATTGTGGCATAGCCACTGAATTTATATGTGTGGCTGGTAAGCCAAATTAGCAGTGTATTCGTGGAGCAAACGTAAGTCGTGTCGTTCTTAACGCAGTTTGAATATATATATATGGCTGATTAGCCTGGCGTTGTATGCCAAATGAACATTAGAAACTAGCGGCAGGAGTAAGTCTAGTATAAAGGAATATTATGTAGCTAGCAGCAGGAGTAAGTCTAGTACAAAGGAATATTATACGACTAACAGCAGGAGTAAGTCTAGTGTAAAAGGATATTATAAAACTAGCAGCAGGAGTAAGTCTAGTTAGCATATGAACCATGCCAAAGGATGTTGGCTGGAAAAAGGAACTGACCGCTAAGCAGAACTGTATATTATTGAACATGTGATTTTAGTGAAGAATATGAACTCTTGCGACACGTACATTAACTGTGATTGTGAACTATGTCGTTACGTAGTTGTGACTTCTCATGGAAAAAAGAATATTAATTAAATGTTTGAGTCGTCGAATCCTGGTCTTATTCAAAGACGTATTCTGAGTTTAGTTATATACTGTTTTATTCAACAATAATGACCAGTGATATTTAATGCATAAACACGCTGCCTCACACTGCTAATATTAATAATGCAAGAGAATAATCAGGTCAGTCAATATTCATATCTTTAATATGAAGCATGTTCAAGTACCAACATATTACACGGGTTACAATTAACAATATCGATACGAGCGTAGTGCATAACAAAATCCCAGAAAAAATGAATGAAATGAACCCGGAGGACTTTGACTTCTAATATCAGAATACGCATGCAACATCTTGGTAATCAGAAGTATATAGAATTTCAACATACTGGGGTCAGTCCTCAACAGAGACGATTACGCCACAGTCATCGACAACAGTGTATTCATACCTCGTGATCTACTAAAATCCACATTCATGGCTTTTCCAAAGAATATAAGTATATAAACCAATAAAACGGTATTGAATCAGTTCTACAAATTAACGGTTCACATGAAACAAGGGACGTTTCGGGTTTTACCCTTCAGCAGCCACAGTTACAAACAGGTGACAAGAACAAGAATTACATATAGGTTCTACAAAAACACACGATGATGAGGAACATACAGAAAATGAGCGATACAAGCAGATGGAAAAAGTAAACACACACAGTGATGAGCGAAAAAAGAACAATAATAATACAAGAAAATCATAAAACCTGAAAGAAATACCGAAACAAGAAAGTAAATAATCAACGAAACGAAAAAAAGAGAATGAACAAAACTTCGGAACAAGTAAAAGGTCACTTAGCTGGATCCGTAGATGCTTGGAATAGAACACTAAGGTACCTTGTCCAAGAAATCGTCTAAGGAAGTGACGTATAAGATAGCGACAATTTAAAAAGATACAAAAGGATACGAAACGAACCAAAATCAAAACATAAGAAGATAGATCGAAAAAACAATGAATAAAGAAGAATGAAAAAGAGAGAAAAGCCACCAGAATTTATGCAAAATGATTTTGGACATTAAGGCCTTTTGGAGATAAACAGCCCATTTGAAAAATAAGACGATTCTCCAACGAAAAGCGAGTCCGGTCATCACCGACACATGAAAGGAGGGCAGTGACATGAATATCGGAATTACCTGAATGGTCAGGCCTATTAAAATGAAGGGCCACCGGTAAATGTTTGTCATGATAGATGTCATTTAAGTGCTCACGAAACCTGTCTGCCAAACGTCTGCCAGTTTCACCAATATAGGTAATGCCTCACCTCTTGCAGATGATAGCATAAATCAAGTTTCTGGATTCGCACGCGAAAGACTCTCTAATGACAAATTTTCCTTTCGGAAAAGTGACTGTCTGAGTTTGGAGTACAAACGGACAGCTCTTACATATACGGCGTTGGCACGGTTTAGTACCAAAGTATGAAGGGCTAGTATATCTCAAGTGACTGTGTACAAAAATGTCCCTAAAATTTCTATCCCTACGATATGCCACCAAATGTTTATCACGAAACAACTCTCTGGTATCGAGATCATAGTGGAGAATAGGCAGATGACGAAACCGAATTCTCTTCACCGCCAGACAGTGAGGATGGAAAGTTAGAACCAGTTTGAGTCTGTCAGATTGGACAGAAGGTTTAGTAGTGAGTGCCGTCTGACGACTGACGCGTGTGAAGCAATTAAGAGTATCATATAAAACATGTTCTGGATAAAGACGTCGGTGAAAGAACTCGAGCATCTCTTGAGCTCGCTGATGAAAATCATCGTCATCGTGACATAACCGACGCAAGCGAAGAAGTTGAGAAAAGGGAATGGAATTTTTACAACTAAGAGGATGCGATGAAGTATAAAGAAGGAAACCATGAGCGTCAGTAGTGTAGCATAGTTTGATTTGCTTGGGAGGTTATGATGGTATCCTAAAAGAATGAAATCCGTGTCTGTATTAACCGTGTGAGGTCAAGCACATGTAGGTCCCTGACTCTATAAATGATGATGATGAATTATGTGCAGGGAACCTAACGCTACCTCCCTAGATCTCGCACGGTCACTATTTTGGCTCTAGTGTCTGGTGTATGATGTACCTAGTGTTTAGGGGAGAAATGAAATGATGGTACACAACACAAAAACACTTTAATTTTCTATGAGGAAGTGAATAAAATCAGTGGTTAAGTTTTTCTTTAAAAATGAATATTTTTCCTGTACAATTTAATCTGCCTGTCCAGCCATATCTTTTGGACAGGTCTTTGAAAATGAGGACAAGATAGTTTACAGAAAAGATCAACTAAAATATCTGGACTCTTTGTCCACTAATTATAAAGTCAATATATATCTTTCCTGTTGGAATGTTCACAGTATTCATCTAAGAGGGAGAGTCACTGTGTATGAGGGGCTGTAGTTCATCATACCCCATAAACTTCCTGAGTATGATTTGAAATACCAGTGTTTATTAATCGAAAGTGTCAGATATACCCAGATGCTTAACACATCACCTGGGATTCCTTGTGGAATGATAATAAAGTATGAAGTTGCAGAAAATCTCGATCTCTCAAAATGCCCAAGCTCCTCCCGTTATCTTTTGACAGCATAAACGAATGGTCAGAGACTTGATGGCTTTATTCTCTCTCAGCAGGTTTCCTGTTACCGGCTGGCAACAGGAAATAAAACCTCTGCAACAAAAGGACACCCTGGCCTTTTATATCTGATCACTTATTATATTTATTATTTTCCTACGGTGCTATGGGGTCAGCCTCGCGTGCATTACAGGTGCACTCGCCCCTAATTTTACACGACTCACACCTTGCTGTGACCACACCTCAGGTCCCTATGGCAGATACGCCACTGTACGTTTACATAGTTTTCCTCAATAAAATAATGTGGAGTAACCACATTTCCTTTGGTATGATTTTCTCTTCTTTTCTTTTTTAAAAATAAGTGCTTCAGGCATGTTAAACAGTGTTCATGGAACACAGAGGCTTACTAATCATATTCTAATGCAATAATATTCAAACACAATTATGACAACACACATCAGTTAGATACATTTCAATGTGAGGACTCAACAATATCTGCTCCCGGCACGTCCTTCACTTTTCCCAATAGCAGTATCTAACTTTGGCAGTGGGATTAAACATATGAATTCATAAAGCATTCTTACCACACATTTTCAAGAAATATAAACAAATGACGCTGACTTGCAAAGAAGTGGCCTCAGTTTCTTCTGCACTGTCCAGACTGTGAATACTTCTTTATTTAATTTTACAATTAACACAGCTGATCTCAGCGTATTTGAGTGAAAAGTTTTGTTCAACTGGCAATGAATAGTGAAAGCCTTTTGCTAATATTTATTAGCACTGGCCAATCGAAAGCTTGCGACTACCAGAATTCAAATGTAGTTTTTGAAAAACAAAAATAATTCCAAACAAACTCTGCGTCTGGTAGTCGATTGGCCAGTCTGCTTTAGTTATGCCAATACAAAAAGATGTTAGTTTTGGGTAACAATTTTCCTACCGCTCCCCTTTCCCTCCTATACTCTTGTTACCCAAGCGAATTTGAATTTACTTCAATGCCTCTTTTCTAAGCTGCCGTCCCCACTAACGTTATGAAAAAAAAACAAGCAGGAACAACAGTCTGTCTGGTCGCGCGTCCGTAGACATTTAGTATTTTCTCAATAACTTGGCTAATAACACTAGTCAACAAATTTTCAAAAGTTATTTGTACCAGAAATTAAATATACCATTTCTTATTGATTTTGACATGCTGATTTCAAATATCATAATGAAATTCACCAATTGGCTCTGGTTTTTTTTTAAATGATGAATTTACATTACAGTAATACAAATAATGTATGCTTGTTTAATTCTCTGGGGTGAACAGCTAGTCTTTCTACTTTAGCATTATAAAAATTGTGGTTACATATTCAATTAATTGATATTTCAACATAAAATGATAGAAAAAATAAAAAACATTATTTAAAGTTCACATATCATGTTTTAAAAAGGCACATTTGAACCCATTCCGTCATTATTCAGTCGCTGTTCGAGCTCTCTTTGCTTGCTTCTTGTAGTCAATCGATGAGGTGTCTCTTGTCACAGTCCAACAGTAATCAGCAAGCACTGAAGGGCTCCAATTGCCTTGATACCTTGTCTCCATAGCAGCAATGTCCTGGTGAAATCGTTCACCATGCTCATCAATGACCGCTCCACAGTTTGACGTAAAGAAATCCAGATGAGAATCCAGAAAATGAATTTTCAAAGACATGTTGCAGCCAAGACTCTTATACTTCAGAAGGAGATTTTCTACAATTTCATTGTAATTATCAGATCTGTTGTTTCCAAGAAAATTGTCCACCACTGACTTAAATGCTAGCCATGCTGCTTTTTCCTTGCCATGCAACACACAAAGAAACTCGTCATTATGAAGAAGTTTTCGAATTTGCGGACCAACAAATACTCCCTCTCTTATTTTAGCTTCACTCAGTCTTGGAAATTTTCTGATGAGGTATTTGAAAGCCTCATCTGTTTTCTCCATTGCCTTGACAAAGTTTTTCATGAGACCCACACATAATGTGCAAGGGTGGCAACAAAATCTTGCTGGTGTCGGCAAGTGCTGGGTTCTCAACGTTCTTACTGCCAGGCTGCAATGACTGCCTGATTGGCCAATGTCTTCTGATGTAATGGTCACTTCGTGCACGGCTATCCCACTCACAGAGAAAGCAACAGTACTTGGTGTATCCACCCTGTAGTCCAAGCAAAAGAGCGACCACTTTTAAGTCACCGCAAAATGACCAATGATGATGATCGTAGTTTATACACTTCAAAAGCTGCTTAATGTTTTCATAAGTTTCTTTCATATGAACTGTGTGACCAACTGGAATTGACGGTAACACATTACCATTATTCAACAAAACAGCTTTAAGACTCGTCTTGGATGAATCAATGAAAAGCCTCCACTCTTCCGGTATGTAATTGATTTTGAGGGCTGCCATTAAACCAGAAATGTTGTGGCACGCAGAAAGGTCACCCTCTTTGAAAAAGAATGTAATAAGCGGATTCTGGTGGTTCCTATACACAGAAATTGTAACATCTTCTGCCAGGAGATTCCACTGTTGCAATCTGGAACCCAAAAGCTCCGCCTTGTTCTTCGGTAAATTCAGATCTCTTACAAGATCATTCAGTTCACCTTGGGTTATTAAGTGTGGTTTAGTGGATGTAGTTTGCTCAAAATCTGGGTCGCTTGAGGTTGATGGTTCAGGACCACCAATGTCCTCTTCTTCATCAGTGGAAGCAGCTGAAAATGATTCTGGCACTTTGGGAACTGGTAGGTCATCGCCATGTGGTGCCGGACGTATTGCAGAGGGGATGTTTGGATATTCCAGAGTCCATTTTTTCTTCTTTGATATGCCTTTCCCAATTGGAGGGACCATGCAAAAGTAACAGTTGTTGAGATGATCAGTGGGCTCTCTCCAAATCACTGGGACTGCAAAAGGCGTAGCTTGCCTTTTGCCAGTCAACCACAGTTTAAGATGTGCTGCACATGTATTGCAGCATATGTGTGGCGCCAAGCTCTTATCTTGATCTCCTATTCTGCAGCCAAAATACAAACTGTACGCCTTCTTAATCACTTTAGTTATATTTCGTTTTTTTGATAGAAATGTCACCTCACCACATATATAACAGAATTTATTAGGACTGTTCACACATTTCTAACTACGATACTTTTGACAAATGCACTAACTAATGGCAAAATTTTATCAGAGATAAGATATTTATACACAAAGTTGATTTAATCATAGGTAGGATTGCATCATCAACTTCTAGTTACATTTTTATTGGTCATTAGAAAAATATTATGCAATCGCCCACAACAGTTGCGTCATATATATAAATTGACCGTAATTAAATAAACTAGTAGCATATATCTTGAAAACTAGAGCCAATCAACATTTTTTAATGTCATTTTCGTTTTCAGCACACCAAAATTAGTTAAGATCAGCTATTTTCATTTCTGGTACATTTTGGTTGTTGACTAGTGTAATTTGACTACCATTAATATTAAAACAAATTTGTGCTCAGAATACACTAAGCTACACGAATATATAATTTTTATGACTATATTCATTTTCGTTTACATTTTCAGTTTTGTCACTGACAGTCGTTAATTATAACTTTTTACATAAATCTACCATCTTGTCCCCCTCCTTCTGTCTCACTTTTTAATGTTTCAAATTCTTCTTCTTCTTCTTCTTCCTCGTTCGCCTTCAGACTTCCACATTTATGACTCTAATAAAGGCAGCAGTCAACTCAAGGTTCCCGACATCTCCAAACAGTTTTTCGTTGACAGAAGTAGGTTGTTGCCATATGCTACCCCGTTCATTACTGTAGGTTGGGCAGTACTGCAGCAGGTGTTCGACTGTCATCGGGCTGGTACCGCAGGTGCAGAGATCTGTTGCACCAATTTTGTATTTGTGGTACAGATGGTATCTCAATCTGTTGTGCCCAGTGCGCAGTCGAAAAATGATGACCTGTTCTTTTCTGGATAGTTGATGATATGCGTCATTTTTCAAATGTCCCGGGTGCTCTCTTTCCCATTTGGACTTGAATGTAGCCTTTATAGTGGTCTTTGCCGTTGCGTAAGTTGTCTCAATATCATTTTGCTGTAAGGCACCTCCTTCTTTAGCAAGTCTATCTGCCTCTTCATTTCCTGGTATGTTGCAATGGGCTGATATCCACTGGATAGTGCACTTCTTGAAGCATTCGGCTAGTTTTTCAAGGGAGATTATCAGATCTTTCAATCCTTTAGTTTGGTGGCTCTTCAGCGCTGATATTATTGAGAGGGCATCTGAAAAGATTACTATCTGTTTTTCTGCCTGTGCTTTGCATTCAATAAGAGTTTCAGCTGCCTGTTTCAGGGCTTCTGCTTCAGCACAGAAGTTGTTGCAGTATTTTCCAGTGGCAATTGCCATAGAGTGAATTCTATTCTTTAATTTTATGAGGATGCCGGCACCCCCATTTTCAACTGCATTTGTTGCCGAACCATCAGTATATGCATGTATCCAAAGCTTCGCTGGAAATCTTTGGTCAATATACTTGGTTGCTATACACTTTCTTTGTGTTTCTGTCTGTGTTCCCTTACCTTCAATGCCTGGAATATCAGATTTTAACTCAGGAAAGCATCTTATTTTCCACAGTGGGATAGTTGAGCTTGTTGGGATTTTCTTTGCAACTGAGCTAGCTAGTATGGTATTATTGTTAATTTTTTCTTTTGCTTGGGCGACAAAGTTAGTTCGCTTGAGCCTGCCTCTTCCTAGCCTATTCATTCTTTGGTACATGGGGTGTCCTTCGAGCCTCTTAAATTTTTCAGCTTGTTTTAAGACTCTGCTGTCACGTCTATCCTCCATTGACTGTAGCCCTGTGGTGTTTTCCATATGGTTGATTTGTGTAGACTTTAGGGCCCCTGTTATAATACGTGCTGCTTCGTTTTGGAGTCTGTTTACTCTGTCAAAATTTGACTTTGCTGCCATCGACCAAGCTGTGATGCCATATTCCATAGCAGGTCTGACTCTGCCTGTGTACAGCTTTTTGAGGATATTCTCATCAGCACCCCATGTGGTACCTGCTAACTTTTTCATGATGGCCATGCGAAGTTTTGCCCTTAGCTGTATTTTGTTAATCTGTGATTTCTGTGACGAAAGTACTGAGATTCTGTCTTTCAAATGGCCCATGTCTTTTTCTCCTTGCATTTTGTTCACTATATTTGGAGGGATTACAGAAAAATACTTCTCCATGTTTCTTCTCCTTCTATTATTTACGTTTTTTTCAAGATGAGATCACGATGGAGTTTGATCTATGTGTTTAGAATGGGGGTGTAGGGAATTGGACAGTATTTTTCTAGAAGGAAGATTATAGAGGCTAGATCAGGATTTGCACCAGTGTCTTTTTTTTTAAAGATATTGCGTGGCCATATACGCCTTTTTCGGGAGTTAAATTATTTGCGGCCATTTTTGCTTCATTTCCGCAGTATAGGGCTAGGACCAATTCCCGGTTCTTTGTCTAGCCGAAACTGGTTGCATCAGAAAGATCTAGGTTCTGATTGGCTGAGAGGTAACTGCAGTTGAAATGCAGAGCTCTCATTGGCTTTAGAACCACGCCGCGCATATGACGTCATGAAGTCGGCGCGTGGGGGCTTGAGAATAAATACGCCCGAACTTCATAAGTTCGGTCTCTAAAAATAAATTGCCAAAGCCGGTTGCCAGTCAAGTCGATTGCCTTCAGTAGGACATTCGAGATTTGGTAAGCATCATTTTTGCGTGAGGACTTTATTTAATTTTTCTAGTCCTAGCCGATCATTTAAGTTTCTTGGGAAGTTTTAGTTTAATTTAATTCTTAACTCCAGAGCCATCAATACGATCTTAGTGATAGACTTGAAAATTTATAGGTCCATTTCATTCCTTGTTGAAAGAATAGCGGCATGGTTTAAAAGTTGAGATATCACCGCTTTGTATTATTGCAAAGTCGGTCGGGAGAGAAACTCGCATCTGCGAATCATATGTATTTACAGAATAGTCGGGAGCGTGTGTAATGTGTATTTTTATTTGTGATTTTAGTGAGAGTATTGATGCTCGCTATTCATATAGTTACGCATATATCTGTGGACGGAAGTGATAGAGGTATTAATTGAAGCACGTGAGCGCGTGGTTACGGTATCTTTATTGATACGATGTTCAGAGGGACGAGGGGGAGAGAAGCACGTGGTCATAAAATTGTAACCACGTGTTGTAACTACTGAGATTTAATGATAACCATTATGTATACCTTTTGACGGCATGTAGATGCTAGCGTAAACAGGATTATATGTTATTGATTGTGCATTATTGTTCTGTGAATTCAGAAGATGGGAGAAGTAATTTTAAAGGGAATTATTTTGTATTACATTTTGAATGTGATTACTATTATTGACGGGAATTTTAGGAATTCCTAGAGAAGGCTAGTTTTAGTTGTGTTAAACATTACGGCATTAGTGTCAGCGTAAGAAGTAGGCCACAGTACGTCTGCCCAGACGGGCCATTGAAAATATTGTTGTTGCTCAGAGTTAGTCAGGCAGAACAAGCGATCTGGGTTAGCCAATGTTTACCTTGTGGGCTCAGGTAGAGAAGGGAGCTCAATGGGGGAGCGGACTTTGTTTGCATGATTTTGTATGGTGGTGCATAACTGGAGAGAGTAGGGGAGCTGTATTGATTATAGACGGGGGAGACTTAAGTGTTAAAGACTTAAGGGTTTGTCAGGAAGTTAATTGTTAATTGTAATAGAGTATTAACGTTTTGTTTAGCTGTTGTTTTTGCTTTTGTCTAAACAGCAGGTGCCGGCTTTTTGTGGGAATGAGAGCGGAATTTTGAGACCACAAAATTTCTCCCACGGCAAAGTTGGGGCATTCGCAGAACCGCAAGGGTTTTACGTTAGTTGCCAGTAGTGGAAGGAGAGGAAGAAAATACGTTTTCCCAGCCAGGGGAAGACATTTTCCAGCGAATAGGATTTTTGTGGATAAATCCTGAGCTCTGACGCTCGTTACACACGCAGATTTGGCAGGCTGCCAGCGTTGTGGTAATTTTGTGTTCGTTTCTTCACGGCCATAATAACAAAGCCGGCGGCCCGGTTTTAGATACTCGGGCAGGTAATTTCAGAGTGGTAGAAGTCAGCTACAGTTCCAGTCCAGAATCCAGGGGGGGGGGGGGTTTCTGTTAAACCTCAGTCAAATCCAGAGTAGTGGAGAGAGATAGGGTAAACATTCTCTCTACTGAAGTCAGCACAGATAGGCAGAACTGTTAGTTTTGGTGAATCATAGCAGAGGACAGCTGCTGAAGTTTAGAGGTGCAGTTAGTTGTGTTCAGGAGATTCCAGGATAGGCTGTGTAGAACCGAAGTCTGTGCAGAGATTGTGTAGTCACTTCGCCGTCGTTCCAGCTATCAGTGGACTTAGAGTTAGAATTTAGAACAGCTAGTTTGGAGTGTAGGCGACATCAAGTGCAGTGTAGTTCATTTCAGTTAACCTTACCTTCTTTCTCCATACAGGTTGCAATTGTGGGAGAAGGGTTGGGGTGGATGCATTTTTTTAAACTGTGCTTGATTTTTGTTTTTCAGGAGTGCATCCTCGCACTTGATGTATGGGACATGCATATGTTTGTTGTTTATAGGTGTATAATAAACTTGTATAAATTGTAGCTGGCATCAGTCATTTCCTTTAGTACAGTAGCTATATGTTGTCTGTACCTTGGTGTTTGTGAATCTTAATTGAACCTTATCCCCATAGGGTAGTTAGAGGTGGTTCGAGGCCATAGCAATTTAAACGTCCGAAGTGGCGAGGAAAGAATCAACCTCGGTTCTCAACCTCGGAGCCAATGGTCTCAACTTTCACAGTTTGCACTATATTTCTATCTGAATCTATCATTTCAGTCTTCCTTCTTACTATTGTCTTGTCACTATATGTAGACAGTCTCTAGTCCTAAATCCATTTCGTGACAAAGTGGGTGGCGTCGTCCTTGGGATCATCTTTGTTTGGATCAATTCTAGATTCATAGATTGTCTCTGTAGGAAGTTCTGAAAAATAGATTTTCTTTATAATATCCCCTAGACTTGAGCTATATTAAGACTGATCCAGCTAAAAGTTTTTTCCACAGGTTACAGTTAGTTAGATGATAGTTGTAGTAAGGTTGTTTATGACTTAGAGGTAATTGATGGCTAATTGAATTTTTTTTCTTAACAGGAAAGTAAATTCGGGTTTTGGGTAGCTGGATAACTTGAATTTTTTTCAGGTAGTTATTAGTCAGACTTGGTGCTAGTCTGAGTGCGGGTTTTTGCGACAGCATATTCCTAGTAGGTAACAGTAAATTTTTCTTGTTCCTTTTTTGTCATTTCTCCTCGTTGTGAGTACTGCTGATTTGTCAGGTAAGATGGCTGAATTGGTCAAGCTACTTACTGCATGGAAGGACGCAGCTAAAAGCATGGGGATGAATGAGGCCGAGACTAGGGCTTACATTATGAGGGAACAGGACCGGCAGACGGAGAAAGAAGAGAAGACCCGACAGGCAGAGGAGAGAAAAGCAGAGAGGGAAGCCCAGGAGAAGATAGCAGAGAGGGAAGCCCAGGAGAAGATAGCAGAGAGGGAAGCCCAGGAGAAGATAGCACAAAGGGAAGCCCAGGAGAAGATAGCACAGAGGGAAGCCCAGGAGAAGTTAGCACAGAGGGAAGCCCAAGAGAGGGAGAAGGCAGCAGAGAGACAGCATGAACTTGCCCTGCGTTCACTGGAACTGCAGTACCGATCTTCGGAAGGCAGTTCGGCTAACGGAGATTCTCCCGGAGCAGGGGCAACAGACACCTCAGGAAACGGAGGGCCCCGGATGGCAGCCATGAATTTTCCGATGGACTCTTTTCCTAACGGGAATGAGAAAATTGAGGTATTTTTAGAAAAATTTGAACGGATGGCAAAGGCATACGGGCTGGATGATAGTCTTTGGTGTCTCAAATTATCTCAATCTCTAAGAGGACATGCGTATGAGGTCTATAGCAAGATGCTGGTAGATGACCAAGGTAACTTTGAGGCTCTGCGGAACGCCCTGTTACAGCGATTCCAATGGACTCCCCGGAAGTGCCAAACGATGTTTAGGGAAAGTCGACTGGAGAAGGGAGAAAGTTTTCCCCAATTCGCGGAGAGGCTGAGGAATTACCTCACTCGCTGGAGAGAGTTGTCGGGTTTGGCTAAATCGTTTGAAGGACTCGAAGAGCTCATCATGTGCGAACAGATAAAGGCCAACATGTCTCCGGACTTAAGGAAGTACCTGGCGGAGCAGGACGCACAGCAACTGGACCAGATAATTCTATTTGCAGAAAGGTTCCAGACGGCCCAGGCCGAAGTACTGGGCCAGAAAAGAAAACACCCTGACCTGCCAGCCCCGGACAAAGGAGCATCTTCATCGCATTCGCCTTCCTCTTCAGCTCACCAACCGCAAGGGCCGTCTCGCAAGGAGCCCCCTCCCAGTCATAACATGCGCTCCCAGCCGCCTAACAGAACACAGGGGCCGACTTCTCATGAACCCGTCAGGAACCGGGGAGATAATGAGAGATATTGTAGGTTCTGTCGGACTACTTCTCATTGGACAACACGGTGCCCAAACAAAAACAACCCGCTCATCAGATGGCTTGTTTAAGGCCTGTGAGGGTGAAACAAGGGAAGAAGTGGAAACCCTTCCAGTCAGAGAAGTTGTTTTCCAACAGCGGGCCAGCAGAAGTGAACGGGACTGAGACTACATGCTTATTTGACAGCGGGCTTACCTACCCCAGCATAGTCGCCCGACATCTGGTGAAGCCCTGGCAGATGACGAAAGAAAAAGTGAATATTGGTGGAGTTTTAAGGAAAGGGACTTCACAGTGCTTTCCCGTAGCCAATATTAAAGTGAAATGTAAGTTCGTGTCTGGCACCATCAAGGCAGCTGTAACGGCTCAGCCAGCCTATGACTTCATTCTTGGCAACCCATATTTGGTTTTGGGGAACCCGACCACACCGATCCTTGCTGATGCAAGGGGGCCTACTGCAGGCCAGAAACGTGAAAAAGGAGAACCCCTAATTCACGAAGCCCCGAGAGAGCTCGAACATAACTGTCGTGCTAAGGAGAGGTTCAATGCCTCCGACGACAGCGGTATGTTATTTGCAGAGGCAAATTCGCCCGCCAGCCCTGTTCAGCCAACCGGCCAAACAGTAGTGAAGACGCCTCTGATTCCGGAAGTACACTCTTTGTTGTCGGGAATTAGGCCCCCGATGGTATTAGCTTCCTCAAGTGAGGAACATACTGACAAGAGCAGTATTACATATGTCAACGACCAGCGCCATCTTCATAGGGCACAAGATAGCGGTCTGAGCGAGCATATAGTTCCAACCAGCCCTGGAGCCCCATCCGACCAGCACTTTACTCAAACGGAGGAGGACAGTGATCTGAATATCCGTTTGCCTATAAACGGAGATGGGCCCCACAACTCTCGTATCTTGTTTACAGGAAACGACTCTTGTAACGAGGAGCCTGAAAAATTGGCTATCTTTTCCAATTTGTTTCAAGGAACATTGGAACAAGTCACCGAGAGCTTTAACTCAGATTCTCCGCGATCTAACGGGATCTTAAACCGTAAAGTGTCACTGCAGGACACATCCCAACTGACGCCAGTAACTCTTACAGGGGAGGGCAAGGTTGAAGGTAGAACCAGGGTGTTAGACGGAGAGCTCCCGTGGTCTACAGTTTCATCTCACCAACTTTTCAGGCCAGAAAAGAGTGAGAAAAGCGACCTTACGCATTTGCAAGGAGCTATTTTGGAGAGCTCTGTCCCGCTTCAGATTGGTAGGGGAAGAGCGAGTCCAGAACCACTGCCAGGGGCAGATCTTACCTACCTTTCTCCAAAGGTAGAAGCTATTGAGATCAGTGAGAATCCAATAGACACCCAGCAAGAAATCGGAGGCTCTACACCAGAGGAACCCGAGACATTGCATCGTTCTCGCACGGTACCAGCAGTCACAAACCCGCTGACGCGCAGCGAGGAAGTCGCCATCGCCAGGTCGCCACAGCGCCCGCCGGTCACATCAGCTGACCAGAACAGCCTTTTGACGGTCATAGCAAGGGAAAGTTCAGACCCGCCATTAGACGGCACAGGTCTGAAGAGAGATCAACTCTCCCAACGGAGCATAGGAGCTCATTCTAGGAGAGGAGGAAGGAGGAAACGCAAAAGAGGAAGGTCGAAGAACACTGAATAGGAGGGGTAAGGACAGACAGCCTTGTAGACAGAGTTAAGGGCCAGTGTGAAACACAGAGATTTCAGTAATGAGATCGATGCTCAATCTTCGAAGGTGGGAGTGATGTGACGAAAGTACTGAGATTCTGTCTTTCAAATGGCCCATGTCTTTTTCTCCTTGCATTTTGTTCACTATATTTGGAGGGATTACAGAAAAATCCTTCTCCATGTTTCTTCTCCTTCTATTATTTACGTTTTTTTCAAGATGAGATCACGATGGAGTTTGATCTATGTGTTTAGAATGGGGGGTGTAGGGAATTGGACAGTATTTTTCTAGAAGGAAGATTATAGAGGCTAGATCAGGATTTGCACCAGTGTCTTTTTTTTTAAAGATATTGCGTGGCCATATACGCCTTTTTCGGGAGTTAAATTATTTGCGGCCATTTTTGCTTCATTTCCGCAGTATAGGGCTAGGACCAATTCCCGGTTCTTTGTCTAGCCGAAACTGGTTGCATCAGAAAGATCTAGGTTCTGATTGGCTGAGAGGTAACTGCAGTTGAAATGCAGAGCTCTCATTGGCTTTAGAACCACGCCGCGCATATGACGTCATGAAGTCGTCGCGTGGGGGCTTGAGAATAAATACGCCCGAACTTCATAAGTTCGGTCTCTAAAAATAAATTGCCAAAGCCGGTTGCCAGTCAAGTCGATTGCCTTCAGTAGGACATTCGAGATTTGGTAAGCATCATTTTTGCGTGAGGACTTTATTTAATTTTTCTAGTCCTAGCCGATCATTTAAGTTTCTTGGGAAGTTTTAGTTTAATTTAATTCTTAACTCCAGAGCCATCAATACGATCTTAGTGATAGACTTGAAAATTTATAGGTCCATTTCATTCCTTGTTGAAAGAATAGCGGCATGGTTTAAAAGTTGAGATATCACCGCTTTGTATTATTGCAAAGTCGGTCGGGAGAGAAACTCGCATCTGCGAATCATATGTATTTACAGAATAGTCGGGAGCGTGTGTAATGTGTATTTTTATTTGTGATTTTAGTGAGAGTATTGATGCTCGCTATTCATATAGTTACGCATATATCTGTGGACGGAAGTGATAGAGGTATTAATTGAAGCACGTGAGCGCGTGGTTACGGTATCTTTATTGATACGATGTTCAGAGGGACGAGGGGGAGAGAAGCACGTGGTCATAAAATTGTAACCACGTGTTGTAACTACTGAGATTTAATGATAACCATTATGTATACCTTTTGACGGCATGTAGATGCTAGCGTAAACAGGATTATATGTTATTGATTGTGCATTATTGTTCTGTGAATTCAGAAGATGGGAGAAGTAATTTTAAAGGGAATTATTTTGTATTACATTTTGAATGTGATTACTATTATTGACGGGAATTTTAGGAATTCCTAGAGAAGGCTAGTTTTAGTTGTGTTAAACATTACGGCATTAGTGTCAGCGTAAGAAGTAGGCCACAGTACGTGTGCCCAGACGGGCCATTGAAAATATTGTTGTTGCTCAGAGTTAGTCAGGCAGAACAAGCGATCTGGGTTAGCCAATGTTTACCTTGTGGGCTCAGGTAGAGAAGGGAGCTCAATGGGGGAGCGGACTTTGTTTGCATGATTTTGTATGGTGGTGCATAACGGGAGAGAGTAGGGGAGCTGTATTGATTATAGACGGGGGAGACTTAAGTGTTAAAGACTTAAGGGTTTGTCAGGAAGTTAATTGTTAATTGTAATTGAGTATTAACGTTTTGTTTAGCTGTTGTTTTTGCTTTTGTCTAAACAGCAGGTGCCGGCTTTTTGTGGGAATGAGAGCGGAATTTTGAGACCACAAAATTTCTCCCACGGCAAAGTTGGGGCATTCGCAGAACCGCAAGGGTTTTACGTTAGTTGCCAGTAGTGGAAGGAGAGGAAGAAAATACGTTTTCCCAGCCAGGGAAAGACATTTTCCAGCGAATAGGATTTTTGTGGATAAATCCTGAGCTCTGACGCTCGTTACACACGCAGATTTGGCAGGCTGCCAGCGTTGTGGTAATTTTGTGTTCGTTTCTTCACGGCCATAATAAAGCCGACGGCCCAGTTATAGATACTCGGGCAGGTAATTTCAGAGTGGTAGAAGTCAGCTACAGTTCCAGTCCAGAATCCAGGGGGGGTTCTGTTAAACCTCAGTCAAATCCAGAGTAGTGGAGAGAGATAGGGTAAACATTCTCTCTACTGAAGTCAGCACAGATAGGCAGAACTGTTAGTTTTGGTGAATCATAGCAGAGGACAGCTGCTGAAGTTTAGAGGTGCAGTTAGTTGTGTTCAGGAGATTCCAGGATAGGCTGTGTAGAACCGAAGTCTGTGCAGAGATTGTGTAATCACTTCGCCGTCGTTCCAGCTATCAGTGGACTTAGAGTTAGAATTTAGAACAGCTAGTTTGGAGTGTAGGCGACATCAAGTGCAGTGTAGTTCAGTTCAGTTAACCTTACTTTCTTTCTCCATACAGGTTGCAATTGTGGGAGAAGGGTTGGGGTGGATGCATTTTTTTAAACTGTGCTTGATTTTTGTTTTTCAGGAGTGCATCCTCGCACTTGATGTATGGGACATGCATATGTTTGTTGTTTATAGGTGTATAATAAACTTGTATAAATTGTAGCTGGCATCAGTCATTTCCTTTAGTACAGTAGCTATATGTTGTCTGTACCTTGGTGTTTGTGAATCTTAATTGAACCTTATCCCCATAGGGTAGTTAGAGGTGGTTCGAGGCCATAGCAATTTAAACGTCCGAAGTGGCGAGGAAAGAATCAACCTCGGTTCTCAACCTCGGAGCCAATGGTCTCAACTTTCACAGTTTGCACTATATTTCTATCTGAATCTATCATTTCAGTCTTCCTTCTTACTATTGTCTTGTCACTATATGTAGACAGTCTCTAGTCCTAAATCCATTTCGTGACAATTTCCATGTCATTCGGCGGTCTAGTGTGATTCCTAAGTATGTTGGTGTTTCATCTCCTCGTACTGCCTGTCCATTTAATTGCAGCTTTGCTTGCTGTGGTTTATTTGACAAGGTAAAAATAGTGTGTGTAGTTTTTTGTTCATTTATACAACTTGTTTTTGTGACGTCACAACTACACTACGCGTCGAGAATTTAAACTGTCTGTGTGTGTATATCCGTTAGCTTTGCCACAGCGTGTATATACTATTAGTCTCCCGTGCAGAACGACGCGGGTTTTGGCATGCGTTGGTAGCATTTTGCGTTAATGTATTACAGTCGTCTCGTTATTGCTACTTAGAAAAAGTCCAAAAGACTACCAAATTTTGCGTTACTGTTGACAGATTACGTTACTTCAGACAGCAGTTTGGCGTTACATTTCTAACAAATCGTTAATTATAAGGCTAGGCTGCATTGTGTATGCAGCAGATCTGGCAAAATGTTATATATTAGTAGTACGTTTTTGAAACGGAAACTAAAACGCGTGTTAGATTTTTACCGTGGGATCGTTCTATAGGCTTTAGCACTGCACAAAAGGCAGTGTTGCTGGCGTCGAAGATGCCAACCGTCAGACACAATCGGGCGGGTATATTTATTATCTTTTTATGACTAAAATCTTACTGAAATGAGCGATTATTCTCGCAGATTTTACTACAGGTAGCCTTATAATAGACAGACGTTTTAAGACCAGTATGGCTAATAGTCACAGTGATGTCAAGTAAGTTCACTGAAGTCGTAGAAATTTCAAAACTGAATTTGATGGCAGGATTGAAATTACCAACATAGTCAATAAATCGACGGAGGTCTACCTCAGACATGTCTGTAATGCCAATTCCATCATCAATATAGCGGTTGTAAAACTCAGGTATCGGTCCATCGTAACTTTGAAAGACCAAATATTCAAAGTGGCCCATAAACAGGCTAGCGTAACTAGGGCCCATCTTAGTACCCATAGCGACGCCACTGATTTGGTTGAAGAATTGGCCATTAAACTCAAAAGAGTTGAGAATAAGAACCAACTCAGCAAGGCGAAGAAGCGGACCTGTACTTATAGTAAGATCAGTACGCTGGTCGAGAAAAAATTGGAGTGCCTTGAGACCATCAGCATGTGGAATAGAAGTATAAAGGGAACAAACACCTTTTCCAAAGAATCATGAAGCCATGGAATGTGAAGACCACCACACAGTCTTGTGAGTAATGTGACTTATGAAGAGAGTCAGAAGTCAAGTAAACCCAGAAATTGGTGATGAACCTCGCGGATTAGCTGACGATAAAGGTAGAAAGAAAGCCATGTATTATAAGCACAATGTTTGAAAGAGCTATAGAAGTAAAAAAACTAATCTTTACTTCTACTTTTTGACTATACTAAGGCAATTTATAATGAGAAATGTTAGGGATTTATCAAAATGTAAGAAACACGAAGAATTTATAGCCGTGACCTTAGAGCATTAAAAACACATGCACTGGCAACAAACAGGAGCTTAAAACATTGGCAGCAAAATAGCGATGTTTCAGAGGATAAAAAAAAGGTGTTGGGCAGCAATGTGTGCTGTCACCTGATCTGTTCAATCTGCATAGTGAAAAATGTACTAGGATATAAAATAGATTTGTCAGGAAAATCAGTTGATGAACACAAAATATAAACAACCTGAGGTGGACATAAAATATAAACAACCTGAGATACGCTGAAGATACAGGCTTAATAGCAACAAGTGAAGAAGAGTTACAGGAAATGATCAGCATGTGAAATATAAATGTTTCTGTGGCAATTAATTGCTTGTACGACATGTTTCATGGTTCAGTAGTTCTATTCTTTCCTTGTCTCATCAGAGACCCCCCTGGAATTTCATTGGACATGGGTAACTTGCATGCCTATAAATATTCTAATATTATTTGGAATAAATTCAATTTATATGCAACTTTTGTCTCTACCCGCACGATCAGTGTCCTGCGATCCTATTATCAGAGTAAAGGTAAAGGTCAAGGATCCCGTTATACGCCCATTTGAGGCATATTGGGAATATGGTGTTAGGCCCATATTTTCTTGACCATCGGCACACTACGGGGGATGTGGTCAGCATCACGCCGGCCGCCTTAACCTCCCCAGAGTAGCTCTGGTGCCCAATTCATGAGGCTGGGTCGACCCCGGAGCCGTTAGCGGTCTAAAAAAATCCCACCTCAACTGGGGATCGAACCATGGACCACTGAGCTAAGAAGCCAGTGCACTAACCACTGTGCTACCACGGCATTATCAGATTGGTAGGTAGACAATTAAAATATTTTATCGAAAGTTAACTTCACTTCAAAGAAAAGATGGCTTTCTATTTTATAAAGTTCACAAATAAAATAACTTTATTAGTTAGCTAACTCGTGGGGTTATTAAATGGAAAAGCGGTGAATGTGACAAAACGGAGGAGCCCCTATCGATCTTTGTTTCACTCCGGCAGGATTGGTACATTTGTGGTACTGATTTTTATTATGTGCTTTCAATTATCGCACTTTTCTTTCTTAGTTTCTTCGTTATTTTTCTGCTAAGTAGCAGATATTTGAGTATTGTCGAATTGCTTGACACTCCCTGTAGGTGATAATAATCACATTTGCTTGACGCTACCCAGATTTGCTGAGATAATTACTCGCAATCGCAAGGGAGTGGCACAGCTTGGCTAAGATTAGCACAAGATCTCGTGTACGCGGCGGAAACTTATGACATAAGCGTTTCACGTCCTACTTGTTATGACAATAGTACTTTCTGATAATGTAATTATGGTTACATTTGTAACACGCTGTTGTATGAATTTACCGATCTGTCTGTAAGTTTGTGCACAAGGGCATCGGACATCTTATTATCATATATGGGAGAGCTGACCTCAGCCTTACGTTCAACATTATCCGATGTCGGAATATTTTGAAATTACCCCCTAACCCGCCCGTTTGAATGTGATTGGAGTTTTTTTGATAGCTCATAACAAACGAAGGCGTGGGAAGGCAAGGAATATAATCTGATCATTTTCTCAACCTATTTCACTTGAGAAATCGCTCGCCAAGACAACAGACTGCTACAGTGAAGAATTAGAATTCAGAATTCCTTCTTAAAATACCGGTCACCTTTTATTGGAGTATTTATCAGGACTTACAATATAGCCCAGGAAATCTCTAACATTTTAAATAAGGAAACCGGGACTGACGAAACTGAAGGACCACACACGAAGTCAGAGAGGGGACTTATTAAATTAACGACACCCCAAACGCGTGTAAGAGGCAGATTCAAGTCTCTGTTATTCATCTGAGCAAAACGTCTGTGAGTCAGGATTGGCATAAGTTGTGATTTACATTTCATATTTATTACTAACATGTGAACTAACATATATATATGTATATATTACCATATGAATTTTAATATGTGAAACTCGCTAGTGGATGTCAAAGTCATTTGAGGCTGGCAACATCAGCGTATAGAATGATGATTCATGAACCACCACTACACAGGCTGGTGATTGCTTTATTGATATTTTCGTAAAGAGAACTAAAAGCATAAAGTAGTTCCAGGTTCCCTATGGAGCAGGGAGGGAAAGATGAAAGAAATGATGTACATTCTAAGTATAATACTTACAATTGCAAAGCAGTGTAAATGTCCATATAAACATATTCACTTTAAAATTAATGTAAGTTTTCTAGCTTCAAACCAGTGTAAATTTCTATGTGAAAATATTCATTTTAAAGTAATGGAAGTTTCAAACTTTTCAATCAGTGTAAAACATGAACGAAAACATTCAATTTATATTGTGAACACTTTTCAATCAGTGGAGATGTATATGTAAACAGACTCTATCTGCATTATTTACTTTTTCATTTAAATATAAAGTAACTATGAAAGCTATTCTATTTAAGTGTAAAGAAAGTTTTGTCGCTAGGGATTAAATTTAATTCTCATTGAGGGTAAAGTCTGAGTAATTGGGATGGTGGTATGGGAAGATAGGAACCCATAACTATGGGGTGGAAAACGCCATACTCAGAAGAGCGTTTCGTTCTATTATTTTACCAGTTATTGGTGGTACCAGCAGAAAGTACTATCTCTGGAACAAGAAAGGAACCGTGGTCTAAGCTTTAAGACGATGGACCCACGTGGTAGACTCTCCTTGACATTTCTGGGAAACGAGCTACCCCCGACAACCTTGATCAGAGACGAGCGTGAGCAGAGTGAAAAGAACCAACCCATAAGAAGGAGCAGAACCGTCATTGGCAGCTAAGTTCAAATCTATGCTGCCACTTGAACTTCTTGTAATATTTCACATTCCATAAAGACTGATGGTAACTTTTCTTGATCCATAACTATTCAAATTAATTCCCAACTGTTAAAACCTAAAGTGATTATTACATTTTGTTATTTGTATTGTTACAAATTTAACTTCAATTTAATCATTTTAAAGTTACTGCATGTTTGTCTCAGTCAAATTACTACACACACTCTAAACAGAGCTATAATAGAATAATAGAATTCAACTGAGTAAATCAGGGATGGGGGCTTAAACGAGCTGAACTTAAGAAGTGCTTAAATCCTTCACAAAAGCGTCTGCAGAATTACAGAGTTAACATACTCAGCCAAAGCAGTATTGTTCTCGCTTATTCTGAATATCTTGTGAAGACTCCCTTTGTAATAGAAGTGTCATCACCCTTCTATCTACATCTCTGCCAAGAGTAATCTTGTGCGAAGGTATATACCTTTGAAGCCCATAATAGATACTCTTGAGTTTTGGCCACTGTTGGGCCACTACTGCAAAGCAGGGGAGGCAATACCGTCACAGTGAAAATACCGTTAAACCTGGGGACACTGCACTTTTAACTGCCAGTGAAAGAGGGCTAGTCCGAAATTTACCAAGGTTAAATATTATTTGTCCCTCCTCCGTCAGCTTGAGATTTACCAAATGATATCTGGGATCTACCAGTAGATCAAACTCGACGGGTTGCCGACCTCTGATCTACAACCTTTGAGTGTACACAGAAGGAAACAGTTAACTTGTAGTTATATAATAACATTGGTTAGAATGCAGTTTAACGAGAATTTTGGTATCCGTATTACAAACGTAACACTGTATTTATATTCTTTGCCTTTATCTCTTTTATCTCGAGAGATAAATTACTTCATGTTCGGCTACATTGACAGATGAGTGTCACGCTCCTGTTCGTGTCGAATTTACTTATCGAAAAACATCTCCAACATCAACACGATTTATACCATAAACTTTATTTCACAAAAGCCTTCGATCGAGTCTCGCATGAAGCTTATAAATTATTCAATTTTCATGTTCGGCTACATTGACAGATGAGTGTCACGCTCCTGTTCGTGTTTGATACAACCACGTGATGGCAGCTGATGCAGCAACAAAATAAAATAAAAAGTCATGAATTTAGTCATAGGCGAAGAAACACTTTAAATACTCGGGTATATGCTGTATAGATCAATTATACTTAGTATATATTATATATATATATATATATAATATATATATATATATCTCTTGTAATATATATATATATATAGGCTTTATATATATATATATATATATATATATCAACAGTGAAACGTCGAAATATAATATATATATCCTTCAGGGAACAGTCGAAGGTAAGAGGAAGGCAGAGAAAATCCTGGGCTGATATATATACGGTTTTTTATATATATACCCTATATTGCTTACCCCTAAAACCCATACGGGTTACGGGCTATATATATATATATATATATATATATATATATATATATATATATATATATATATATATATATATATATATATATATATATATACATGTATCCCACGGATCCTCAAACTTTTTGGAGTCTTGATCCTTCAATGAAATCAATGATCCTTAATCGACCTCAGGCAAAAAATAAATAAATAATTAAAATAAAGAAGTGATTACAGAGGCACATACATTAACATGACCTTTTTACTGACCTGGTTTAATTCATTAATTGGAAGGATAAGGCTGATGGGCATTAAATAAAGGCATTGATATTTGGTTTGAGATTGGTTAGTTTTAGTCGCAAGTGACCACGCTCTTCCAGATTCAGTCTGTTCCTTTGCATTGAGGAAAAAAAAGCAGTTGCATGGCTAAACCAGCTCCAACTATGCGCGACTTGGAAATGTAAGCAGAAACAACTCAACTGCTGCACGAAGCTTGTGAGTATTTTGTAGCAGTGTTTACATTGCGTCAATGGTCACATGGGCTTTTATTTTTTAAACCATGGTTTAGCTTCGAGATCCACACACATATCAATGAGTTTATTTTGTAAGTGAAAGTCAATGACTGCATTTTCTTATTTCTCCATTCAAAAGATGTAACAATCCAGTTAGGTGCATGCTTTTTTCCCAGGTCTTCGAAACATACTTGAAAGTCTTCTCTTAATTTTTCGAGATGATTTACAGCAAAATTTGAAGCAAACATTAAGCCTCTCACAAGAACGCTTCTTGATCCAAAATTGAGTCACAGCAGGCTTTTTTATGTCTTATATGATTGTCAACTTTCGACCCCTAAAGTTTAATCGACCCAGGTCGATATTCTGGAGCTTATCGTCCCCCTGGATGTCGACATTTGGGGGTGGATATCGATCACTTTGGGGATCCTTCATGTACCTGTATCCTGATACGACGATACATCAATCAACGTTTTTAAAATGTCGTTTAGCTGCGACAAGGATCTATGTGATCTGTTAGTTTTCACAGTCATAAGTCTAGTTTTCAGTCATAAGTCTTCTCGTCTCTCTGCTTTGTTTTCTCGTAGTTTTTCGTGTTACTGGGCTCATCGTGATACAAGAGATTACGAACAAATCAGTAGAGGCACCAAACAAGAAGTAAAAACAAAATACAAAACGTGAAATAATAAAAATAAGTATAATATATAACTGTTAAAGAACGAATATTGCGATGTTCTGTATTGTTACCACACACAGGCTTATTGCCATTTACTTTTGTGGTAACTCATGTTTTTGCACGGGTTTTAACTATTGAACACTGCATATTTAATACGTCACCGGTTGTCTATGACGTAACACGTTTGCACTAATTCATTCTAACGGCTAATATTCGTGGCCTTTCGTTACTTCAAGTCGTTCTAGTAAGACGTGTTTTTCAAGCTCCAAGTATTGCGGAGGAAGATATTTATTTAAGTGAGATAACTAACTTCGGAGGCCGCCACTATGTATTTCTAAGATGGTCCTGAACTTATATAGAAGTTCCACCTATTATCGAGTAAGATAAATAAAGTATTTTTATATTCATGTCGCCTGGTCTACATTACTTGGGTGATCATCGTTCGTATGCACCTCTAGTACAGCGGCCAGGACTGAATGATTGAGACGAGACAAATGGAAGATTAACTACCATGTATGCCATGTATATGCATTGACTATGAAGATGTTTCCTTGATGTAAAATAAATGCTGAAGAAGATATATCGTGGACCCTTTACCCGACGTCTTGTGTTATTCGGCTAGTGATGTTCTGTGACGACCATACCCGTCTCCATTCGTGTTTGTCAGCAATGATGCGTGAACGTTTTGTGATTCTATGTTCTACTCTAACCAAACTACAAGAGAAAACCACACGCAACAATAACACATGTGCCAGTGGAACATTTATGCTGCTACTTGTGCAGTTTTCCCTTGTTCATGTACACTGCGAACATTCCAGGTGACAATTCTGAACATTCTCCTAGACGAAAAAAAAAAAAAAAAAAGTTTGTCGACAACCCAGACTTCTCTCGGCTATCTCTGAGTTTCTTCATGCGCCTCCTTTCCAGAGGACCTCCTTCTGCCTAGGGCGGCTGATTTATATTCTATTTTTGACTTATCCATAGTGTTTGTTGAAGTTTTTGTGGTAAAAAGTTTTTTTTACGGGATGGGGGTAATGTGACGTATAATGGAAATATAGACTACAGTATCTGACAGCCCCGAAATCCCGTTAGCGTTCTATGATTTCCTAGTAAATGTCAAGCATTTTTTCTGCCTGCGTTTACTCATTTTAATCCACGCCTCTTTTTCTGTAAACACGGGCTAACGCAAAGTTTACAAACTTCGCGACCTGCCAGTCATAACAGGTAGTGAATTATGTTTGTTTACCTAGTTTCTTACGCGAGCTTATCTGTCAATCACACGATAACTGACAGACTGCACGTGAAGAAACCGAAGATTCTTTGAAGTTCGTAGGAGAGCCGGGAATTTCCCGAGCGGCTTTGATCTCCAGAAGCGGGCTAAATTCTCCGAGAACCCCGTTAGACGTGAGAATTCGTCTGATGTCGATTAACAACGCTGAGACAGAGCGACCGTGGAAACCTTTTATCTTGGGAAATTTAGGTTTCTGATTTCTCTGCTATGCACAAGTGTCAAAATTGGCATCCTCTGGAGAGCAGATAACCGGGATGGTATATAAACTATGTCTTCCCAAAACAGTTATCAGTTGTCGCTCAGAATTTTTCGGATAGTTTAAACACGTAGTCTAGAACCATTGTGGAAGGTGTGTTAATAGCTGTTAAGGTCGGGTTTTGGTCTAGGGGAGGTTATCTGTAAAACTTTTGTAAGTACAGGCCGGATCTTTGGTTAGCTCTCTTGTTTAGCTATTTATGTGTTTAAAATAACTTCGCGAATGTTCTGGATACAGAACAGATAGAACGTGGGTGAACGAAATTCGCGCTGGGATGATTTTTGAGTGAGCGATGGTCTCTCGCGTTCACCGAGCTGTTTTTTAGGCGGGGAAAATTTATCGTGAGAGTCGAATGCGGAGATAGCTGAGTGAAGGGACTGAGGAATATAGTCAGTGTGTGTCCCGACATTGAGAATTGTTTTGAAAGGGATTTTGATATTTCCTGAGATTTCATAAAGCCGTGGATATGAAGGCTTTAATTTATTCTGCAGAATGTACATTGTGTAAGATTTTTCGGGCCATTGGATAGGCCATTATGTTTGATATCTCTGATGAGAGAGATTTGTGAAGGTAGACAGATTATTATAGGGAAGGTGTTTTTCTCCCAGGAGTTATGTTGAGTCTGACGACACAGACATTACTGTACTGCAATATAGGCAGTTCCCTTTGTTGTAGGGATAATTTGGACCAGGAAACTTTAGCATTATAAACTGCCATACTTATACAGCTGTGGTGCTTGGATTTTTATGCTATGTACTTAACTACCTACGGATTTGGTGTCCATGAGAGGTATTCTATTTTGCTGTGTGCTTGTAGCGATATCTGTGAAATAATCGCTAAATTCAGTAAGATTTTAATCCTATGATAATAAATAATACCCGACCGTAAGTGTCTGCTTAAAGTCGTCTCTACGCCAGTATAGCGCTGCCTTTTTTTTGCAGAGGAAATGCTTATAAAAACGATCCCTCTGTAAAATCTAACACGCTTTCTTAGTTTCGGTTTTGAGACATTACAATTAACGATCTGCCAGAACTGTGACACCAACCTACCGTCTAAATTAACGTAATATTTTAACTTTAACGCTCAAATTAGTAGTAACTCGGACATTTTCCAGTAGCAAGAACGAAACGACTGTAATAATTAACGCCAATACTACCAACGCTTGGCAAAAACCCCTCTTCGTTCTGCACGCGGGACTAATACTATAACCTCTCTGTTGGACAAATCAGAATATATAAACACACAGACAGTTTTCAATTCTCGCCGCGTAGTGTATTTCTGACGTAACCCAGACAAGTTAGTTATTTGAATGGAAAAAAATGAGAGAGGGAGGGGAAAAGATGGCCGACTTTTGGAAAAGTTGAAATTGACGATTAACAGTGACAAAACTGAAAATCTAAACGACAAATATTAGGGCCATAAAAAACATATATAAAGATAGCTTAGTGTCCCCTGAGCAATAATATATTTAAACATATATGGTAGTCTAATTATTAGCCAAGATATTGAGATAATACTATATGTCTACGCACGCTAAGACGGACAGACTGTTGTTTTCGCTCATTTATCCATTACGTTAGTGGGGGACGCTAGTTTAAAAAGAGGGATTAGAGTGATTCAAATCCGATTGGTTGATAGAAGAGTATAGGAAGGAGGGTATTGGTTAATTGGTTAGGCAAAAAAGCTGGATATGTTTTGAAGACTCACTCCTAGAAGTTTGGAGTTTGGCTTTTGTTTTTTTTTAAATTTTGAATTGGAAAAGCTAGACCCTCGCTGATTGGGCCGGTCTGATAATATTGGCAAAAGCAAGCAAAGGCTTGTCGCCAGTTGATACAGAAGTTTTTGAAAGCAAGCTGCGTTGAGAACAGCAGTGCCTAGAGTGAAATAATAATTCTTGGCAGTCTGGACTGGGGCAAAGCTAAACTTACCTTAATGCTAATGCCAGTCAACGTATGTTTGTGATATTTCTTTGAATTGTGGTAAGAATGACTTTATTAATCTTATTATTACAACCAAATTTGGTGTATGAGATACTGCTTGATTGGGAAGGCGTTACGACTAAGTACAGAGGTCCCCAGCAGTCTTATGCAGGGCCTGTGGTGTTGCACACAAGCAGTAAAAATTGACATGAGTTGTATAACTTAAAATGAGTTCCACAGTTACCAGTGGGAAGGCTAACCCACAATATTCTATGGGAGAGAATCATTGTTGCAGTGTCAGAGGCGTTGTAGCCATTAGGGAAAAGAACAAGAGCACTGGTATGAGTTGTTATCTCAGAAGAAAATGGTTGACATGGGGTGGTCAGAGAGATCTGACCCTTTTCTTTATTGAATTATGCCATGTATTGATTGTGGAAATATATTATAGATATGTTGTACAGAATCATAACCTTGTTTCAGGGTTTTTTGTTCTGGTGCTACGGCAGTACCAGGACCCTGGTGATTTTACTAGAGAGAGAGAGAGAGAAGTGAAACTTTATTGGACCAAGCGGTCTACTATAATATTCTACACCAGGGACTGTGTCAGTCTGGTCATTCAAGTGAACGAAAGGAAATTGTCAGCATCATATCTACTATCCACCTACAGTTAAGTGCCTATGTGTCGGCACTTCAACGGTCATCCACTGACTTTATTAACAGAGACATAAAATCTTTGATTATTTAATAACTTTTCCACAAGATACTAATATAAAGAGGGGGAATGATGAAAAACACCCCACCCCACCATTAGTTACCAGTGTCACCCAGTTTAGAGAAATACCTAAATATAATTTGATTATAAGGAGTATATAGGGCCGAAACACTTGTCGGACGGGGGGACTTCTTCTGATGATCAGATTGCTTCCTGTTGTATCGCTCTGTAAAGAGTTTCCTATCATAGTCCTTTGTATGGACAGAAGATCCATTGTGTTATAAATATTTATGTAAATAAAACCATAAATTTCATTTTGTTGTTGGTCCTGACTCAGAAAATTCTGAATCAGGGCAAATAATGTGTAATCTAGCATATTACATAAAATTCAGCCACAGACTTCCATAAGTTGTATAATAGAGTGTTAGTTTGTTTGTGGTTGTGGTATTGACCCTGTCTTATATCTATATGTGATAGAATTTAAATGTATTTGTAGTAATTTTATTTACACTACATTACACACTTGCATAACCCTAGACATTATACGTAGCTATCATACATACTAGTCCAGAATAAGTCTGATTGAGGTCATAAGGTGGTAGCAGAAAGGTACCCTGTTAACTCAACCCAAAATTTGTTATAATCAGGGACCTTCACAGCTGACCTCATTCAGTACACTAGAAATATTGAATGATAACATCTATTAACATCAAATCCACCACAGTGCTGTAAACTGTGACTATGTACCTAGTAATGTCCTCGTGACTGTAGAATATTAAAAACAGTGTAGAACGATCAGAAGTTATAACCTTTTCCTGACTTCTACATGTGCGTTGGTGTGTGTGACTATTGTTGACTTTCGTTAGAACTACATGCATTAGCATTCTTTGATGTCTGTACACCCAAACACCTGGTCGGCCATCTGTAAGCCCGACGAATACTGATATGCCTTATCAGTTCTCCTATCATAACAGCACATTTACCATCTTTACTGAACCACCACAGTTCTACTCCAGTATTATCTGTAAGTACCCAGCGTTGCCCGGAAGTCTCTCACCCTTCAACAACCACAGACACCAAACCTGTCATTATCAATAGCTTTCGTGTTGATTTCATTGTTTTTTCTGGTAATATAAATTTGTGCTTAAGCGTGCTAAAGTGTTAGTTTACCATTATAATTCAATTAAAGTCTAGCTGTTAAAGACCAGTGGAAAATAACGCGTAGCTATTTGTTTACCAGTTGTTCAGTTTAATGATAATTTACTACCCGCTCGATCACACAAGAAAAGACGTTTTAGTTGACTGATTAATACACTAGGCGCGATTGATAAGTGACAGAATAGAAATTCACCTTATATTTCATTTTGTGTAATTTTAGTAAGTGACTGTTATCTAATAACCACACGACGACCCACAGACGCCGACATCTTACTTACTTACTTAGTCGTTCCCCTTCTACCGACGCCGACATCTAATAGCTATTATTGACAGGCGATATTTGTTAAGTGCGCGTATGGATAATTAAATAATAATTGACATTGTGCGCTGATCGTTGACCGGGGCAGGAGGGGAAAGGCTGCATGCCTCAACCAAGCGCGATAGAATAGGCTAGAGACACCGTGTGCCTTTTAACTTTAATCAGGACTGACGGAGAGGATAAGAGATCGTCTTGTCCCCTTCCGTGTACAAAGATGTAGTTATATAGAATAGTAGCATTTTTTTCATAAATGTTCTTTATTCCTCGCAGACCTGATCAAAGGGCGACCAGCGGTCTATTTTGGTCCTTTTTGTTCATCTACTGATTGATTAATGTTGTCTTCTTCTTGGCTTACGTGTCCCCAAGTTCAGTTGTGAACAGTATTGACCAAAGAGACAAATTAACACTTTAAATATTAAAGTTAACTGGACTTATCAATACCAAGATATTTGTTCAATTTTATCAGCCCACTGGGGCGTAATACAAATAACATTACTATCTGACTTTTGACAGTCGTATCAGCGGATTTATCCAGCAGGTTACACTGTCTCACCACAGAGCCAGCCGATAAGATTTACCATCATCACCATAATTAACAGTTTTAGCAACCAGATGTTTTCTCTATATACTGGAAGTGCTGTCTACAGTTTACTGTGAATGTGACGGGGCACGGTCACCATTTCTACTTATATGTGCCCGTGTGGAATGGCACCATTTCTACTCTTATGTGACAGTGGGTGCAGTGTGGAACTGGGTACGGCACCATTTCTACTATTATGTGACGGTGGGATGCATTTATTAATAGTTGTCCCTTTACTTTTGTTTATGATAGGAAACTCTTTACAGAGCGATACAACAGGAAGCAATCTGATCATCAGAAGAAATCCCCCATCCGATAAGTGTTTCGGCCCAATTACTCCTTTACACTCTAAGGGGGTGGGCCCACTAGGGTCATGACTCCCAAGCGTCTCAGCTTCTTGTTGTCTTGTATCGAAAATGAACCCATTTCACTTATGGTAGCAACTTTTAAATTCACAACGCCAGCCGCGGAGGCAATTGTGAAAGTAACAAAGAGAAGACAAATTATTCCGTTCGTTCCGTCGCCCTTCATAACTAAGGACACACACTGAGACATTAGCGCGCAGCCGACGAGCTGCGCGCCGCAAGCCACTGAAATTTACCTGACACTCTCCCTATAGTATACATCGCCTGTTGCCCCAGAGTCGCATCTCTTTCACTCGTACACCCAAAAAAAAAACTCAGCGTTGTGGACTTAGAAAAATTTTGGTTTTTTTCTGTAACGCAGCGTTTATTGTTACGATGTCCATCGCCCATTGCGGTTGTTCCACAGCCAGCCTGATGCCTTTTCGGCAGTTTCACTAAGCCTCTTCAGTGCCCTTGTTCTAGACTGTCCCTTCAGCCCCAACAGTTTCAATAAATCATACACTGATGCAGCCACAAGCCCTCTTGCGCCCACTTCAACCGCCATGACCCTTGCACTGAATCCATCGTGTCTCAGATCCGCGGCCAGATCGCTATACTTGGCCGCTTTGAATGAATGTTGCTCGTCTAATCTGGATTCAAATGGCACGGTCAGTTCAATCAGTATGACCTGAAGCGTTGCTGCAGAATGAAGCACTATATCCGGCCGTCTCCGCGATTTTCTGATACACTCTGGATATGCCCCCCGTCCAGGTAGGTCTACCGCCATCTCCCAGTCGTTTGCACAGTCAAGAAGAGATGGTAAACTGCTACCAGGTTTACTCGGTTTGGGGTGTGCTGACTTTCCTGCCCTCAGAAAGTATGTGTTTGCGGTGTCTGGCAGGACTTTGCTATTCGCTTTCATTCTTGCCTGATCTATTGTCGCAGCAAGCTCATTTAGCACTTTGTTATGGCGCCAAGTGTATCGCCCTTGCCCTAATGCCACCTTACACGCTGAGAGCACGTGTTCAAGTGTCTGCCTCCCCTGGGACAGGGGGCACTGCTCATCATCCGACTTTCCCCATTTCACAAGGTTGGTGGCCGACGGCAGCAGGTCATACATTGATCTAACCACGAAGCTGAGCCTAAGAGGTGCCATATGCCATATATCATTCCATGTCAAGGACCTCTGCAGAGCTCCTTCCCATGTGGTCCATTGGCCTTGTTGGACCTGCTGCACTGCTTTTTGCAACCTCCTATCATTCACAGCTCCTCGTATCTCCTGAACTACCATGTCTCTGCGCTCCCTGCTTGATGCCTTGGACCACCAGCGGATGTCACCATGCCCTAATCCCCGTCTATTCGTTTGTGTGTATCCGATTACCTCTCTCAGTTTGAGTGACTCTTCAGCAGCATCAACAGCTTCTTCCACTCTCCACTTCCTTCCCGTTTTCAGTGTGGGCTGAATGGACTTAACCACGTCATCAGCTGACTCGCGTAGCATCATTGCAAGCCTTGCTTTTCCAACTTTGTATTCTTCAACAACTGACTTGAAGGGAAGCAGAAGTTTTGACTTTTTGCAGTACAGTGCTACATCTGACAGACCTGGTGGTACCCCTAGCCATTTTCTCATGAACTTGTTGACCTTCTGCTCTATAGCTTCCACTGTACTTGTGCTTATTTCATATATAAGCAGTGGCCACAGCAACTTCGGTATCAACATGAACTGGAGGCACCACAGTTTGAACTTTCCCAGGAGTCTGCTTTGGTCTATGATCTGTAGTCCTCTGTCTGCCATTTCTATTGTCTGTTGCACTGCCTTCGAGTCTTTTAAAGAGGCATACACAGGGTATACACCCTGCCAAGACTTTTAACAGGTTCCTCAATGACAGTAGGGATTCTTTGGCTAGAAACCGTGAATATGACCTCTGCTATCTTCCCTTTCCTGACTGATAGGCTTCTCGACTTCTTGGGTTTGAAGCTCATTCTGCACCAGCTGACTAGTTCATCCAGGCGTGCTAACATCCTCCGGGCCTGATGTTCATCTGATGTCAGAATTGTTGTGTCATCCATGAATGCTTTGAGCGGTGGCATGTGACACATTCCACCGAGCTTTGGGCCTATAGCCATTCCTTCAGCCGCATTGAGGATTACCTGCATAGCCATGACGAATAGTATCGGAGAGATGGTACATCCCATCGCAATTCCAACTTCAAGGCCAATCCACTTCGTTGTGTACTCTCTGGTTGAAAATCTGACAGAAAACCCTGCGAAATACAGCTTCAGCATTGCTGCAATCTCTTGTGGAACATGATACATTTCTAGGGCACGCCACAACATCTGGTGTGGAACGAATCCATAAGCATTCGCTAGATCCAACCAGATTACATGGAGGTTTGTTCTGTCAGACTTTGCCTTTTGGATTGCTTCCCAGATCATTGCGGCATGCTCTAGACATCCTGGTGTACCTGGGATACCTCCTTTCTGAATGGTAGTGTCAATGTACCCATTTGCCAGGAGGTATTAGTGAGTCTTTTCGCCATTACTGAGAAGAATATCTTCCCTTCCACATTGAGTAGTGAGATTGGCCTGAACTGACTGATGTCTGTGGAATTTTGTTCCTTCGGGATGTAGACTCCGTTTGCCTTTCTCCATTCCTTGCTTACGAGTTGGGTTTTCCACGCATTCTTCAGTAAACGGAGCAGTCGTTTGAGAACCTCAGGGCATCTTTTATACACCACATATGGAACACCATTAGGACCTGGAGCTTCTGAATATGTCCTTCTAAGATGTTCTTCCAGGTCTTCTTTCCTGATGTTTAGCGTACCCGACCGTGGCTGCTCAAACAGTTCTTTGGCAAACTTGAAGGGCTCCCTAAAGAATCTTTCCCTATCCCTTCGAGTCTTCCTTCTCTTCCTGCACAACCTTTCTGCTCTACAAAGGGCATTATGTTGGCCTTTCAGGTGCTCCCAAACTTGCCGTAACCCTTCCTTCTCTGTGGCAACTGCGTTCTTGAACAGTTTTCGGGCATGCTTCTTCTGTTTCCTGATTTCATCTATTTTAATTTGTCTTCTACTTTTCCGTGGTGGGTTACTTTCCCTTGCCTCCCTCACACCGAACTCTTTGCGACAGTGCAGATATACTATGTCGCCGAAGATTTCCAGCTTCTTCTCCAAAGTTAGCTGCTTCAGGTTGTTATCCAACTCTTTTGCCAAGGTTTCGTCCAGCTGCTCCCAAAGCCCTTTTGCACTGGCAGGTGGAAACTTTATTGCATCTCTTTTCCCGTCCAAGAAGTGTGTGAGATCATCATCTGACAGATCAACTTAAATGTACTCAGCACTGTGGATTGACTCCTGGCTGCGTTCTTCTAACGTCTTATCCGTCGAGACAGAGCGCTGTTGATCTCCCCCTGATGACCTCCCACACCCCTTTTTCGTTCTGTGGATTTTCATTCCTCTCTAAGTAGAGAATTCCCTACCACAGACACATGGAAATTCCAGCCGTTGTTCAGAGCTCGAAGTCCATGTAACGGGTCTGGTCGATTCCATTGAGGCGCCTGTGGATTCATCATCCTCCCCCCCCCCCCCTATTCGGTGAATCCTAGGGGCATCTATCGTTTTTGGGTTCTATAGCAATTGAATACAGCTTACGGGGTGCTAACCCGGTCAGCCGGTTTCTAGTCTTTCCCAGTGTCATCTGTCTTTCCAGAAGTCAATCGGTCTTTTCCCGATCGTCACTGGTTTGACCATGCAACTATGATAGGAAACTCTTTACAGAGCGATACAACAGGAAGCAATCTGATCATCATCAGAAGGAGTCCCCCCATCCGACAAGTGTTTCGGCCCAATTACTCCTTTACACTCTAAGGGGGGGCGGGCCCACTTGGGTCATGACTCCCAAGCGTCTCAGCTTCCTGTTGTCTTGTATCGAAAATGAACCCATTTCACTTATGGTAGCAACTGTTACTTTTGTTTACTTTTGTTTTACTTTTACTTGTTTTACTTTTGTTTTACTTTTGTTTATATACTACTCCAAGTTTGATCTTGACTGGCTTAAAGTCTGCCAGAGGTTGTTCTTTCTTGGGTTATGTCTAATTGGTTTTAGGTCCGTTCGTTCTTCTTGTAAGATGTTACATTTAGAGATAATAGTGGTGTGAATATTTCAATCTTGTATATTAGGCCTACATCAAATCTCTCCAACTGATAAGTAATCCAACTAACAGCTTTGATAGTTAAAAGTGAATTTTTATTCGAACAGAACTGTTTGAAAATCAACTGTCAATATTACAACACAGGTTCATGTATTTATTTCAAGGCAATCTCAGTTTTCAATATATATGATGAATCATCCCTCTTTTACTTCTTTCCAAGGCGCCTTATAAAATTCCTCTTCGTCATCAAAATCTTCCAAGTTCTTAGAGATAATTATCTCACATTTGGGCACTTCGTTTGAAGGTCGCCTTACAATATTTATTTATTCCGTTAACAGCTTCATTTATTTTCAGTTATCATTGCGAAAGGCTGAGCTGAAATAAAAACAATGTAAGTCATTGGAACTACTTACGTATAGGAATCACTAAGATAACATCTGCATGTGCAGATTATACACAAATAAAAACATCTCTCCCTGAGTCTGCATGTATCGAATCTTGTTGAATTAAGATCACTTTTGGTCCCTCCTGAATAGGACTGAATAGGACTAGAACAGGTGATAGCTCAGTGGGAGATAAGGTAAAGAAATAGAATTTCACAAGTGAAATGGTGAAAGGTAAAGTCTGTCCCTGGATTTGATAGATAATCAAACCCGCCTATCGATTACGACTGAGAATTCAGATCAGACAGTTTCCTATAAATATATATATGTTGATATATTTAACCACTCACATATACACACACAGATAAGTGACGACGATTAGATGCGCGTACGTGAAAACTATATCTATGAAATGGGGATCTTTTTGAACAAGCTGACCGCCACACGTAGATAAAATTTATGTAAATTTTTATTTATCATAAAAAAACTTTACATCGACAATATTGAATATCAAAATCAAATACAATAAACATAGGTTAAGAATTAATTAAAGAGATAGACTCATAGGTGTAATCCTTTCCCCCTCTGTTGCCAAGATCCCGTTATAAGAGAAGATATAGCCCAAAGAGTCACATATTTATACGCTATGGTCCAAGATTTCCTTTTCTCAGTAAAGAACAGAGTTTATATATATATATATATATATATATATATATATATATATATATATATATATATATATATATATATATATATATATATATATATAATCTATTCTAAGAGGAAACAGCATTAGCAAAAAAACTTCCATACAAGAAAAAATACAAAGTTATTACATGTGTCGTGAAATATTCTAATCCACATATATAAATTATCAGGTAAATATAAAGCCTAATAAATACATATAATAAAGAAAGGAAGAAGAATGGTAAAGAACAGTGCTGTCACAATGACTGTACTCGAAATCCCCCTTGTTTTCTACTTCGTCGGCAAATTGTAACGCTTTCACGTTGATAGTAAAAGCCTACTGTATTATTACCCGCTTTCTTCAATGAAACGTGTGCTGTATTTCTTGCAAAAACATTGAGATACCAAGCTGATCAATGACCTAATTTTAATATTTCATTCATTCCATTTTATACACGGCGTAACTAAAGACAGATGGACTAAAGGATAGAGAGAAGGGAGGGCTGAAAATCAGGAACGCATGCAAAATTGAACACGCGTCGCGCGATACACAATTACTACTATCACGCGTGTAAGGCCACATGCACTAACTTTTTCGGACGGACAGTGATAAAATTCACTACCCTTCCCAGAGTTAGGTTTTTAAATCCTGAAAAACTCTTATTAGAAAAGATGACAATAGATGGGTTTACGTTTGAAAACATTACAGTACCCAGACAGCACATCTTCGAAACAGGAGGTCGAAGAAATTGCATATTTTGAACGCAGCCACTTAGCTCTTTTAAATTTGTATATTTGGGTTCCTTAGGGCTTGCTGACAAAGAATATGTAAAACGTTACGCAAATAGTCTAGGAATTAACAAATTATAACCAAAATAAAATAGTGGGGATGCCTGACAGCATGAAATCATTTCTGCTCATAAAATTTTTTTATAACGTGTTTGAAAAAACCTTACGTACGGAAATAGCCTACCATGTAAACTCCAAATTGATTGGAGCGCAACAAATATAAGACTAAACACGATTGGTCGGACTATAAATACTATCTTTGGTTGTTAGGGGAGACGTAGGAAGGTAAAATTTTTTCAAACATTTGTCGAAACGTGGTTCCATTGGCCAGACTCGCTGATATACTCACTTAGGAGCGTTAGTTCGAGACCACTAGTTCAAATAAGCTTGATAAAGCAACAGTGCGTTGAAGCCAGCTCATATTTTTGCTAAATAAAAGCCTGGAACATAAGCAGATGGGAATTTGTGCCAGTATTTGTGCCAGAATTCATTGCTAGTCAACGTATCTGTGTTTATTCTATGAATTGTGGGACCGTGGTCTTGATGGTATTGAGCAGCACCTGGTCAGAGCTTTGCTGAATCCAGAGTCGGACAGCATACTCCTTGGTCCATTTAGCTATCAGTGAGGTGTCTCCAGAGCACAGGGGAGAAATCGAGCAGAGGAGTCTTTTCCTGCCGCCATCACGCAAGATAAGCTGATGTGGCCAGCTGAGCTCAAAATTATGTACCCCCATCTTAAAATAACATTGTAACATAAACTTAAGAGGGGAAGTAAATTGTTTTAATATCAGGAACTGAGAACATCTCCAATACTAGTTCCAATAAAGACAAACTATTGAAGTCATGATGACAAATACCAACAGAGCTTGAACAAAACAAAACCAGTATTACCTCATATTACTACTACACAACTGACACACATAGGATACTTTTAATAATATATGTCACTACCATATTCATATTGATAAATTCTGTACATATAACTTGTAATTAAAATTGATTGTGATTCCTGGTTCCCTTTGTATTTGAATCAGGACACATATTCATTCATGACAGAAATGAATACATATTGTTATTTGAAAAGTTATCAGTGACTCCTTTAAGATATCCTTGTAGAGTGTTTTATGTATGTGAGTGTCACAGTGTTGTCAAGTGTGGTGGAATAAATTAAATTGTTTATCTGTCTGTTGTTGTTATGACTTACACTTCATCATACACATACCCTAGACATACCACGTAGTCATCACACTATTCCAGAATAATTCTGACTGAGATATATATATATGTGGCAGCAAGTAAGGTTATCTATAATACACTACTCTTATTAGATATAGATACCTTCACAGCTGATCTCAGTCAGTACACTAAGTCCCCTATAAATATTTATAACATCCCACTTCACCACATATATTGGGGGCTCGTCCGGGATTTTGAATCTTTACCTATTAAAAATATTGGGGGTAATTCACTTCAGGGAATATAAGAATTAAAAGGTATCCTTGGGTGGAATTAAATAAGGTTGAGCTCACGGTGCCTGTGTTGTCCATTAGATATATAATTAGAGATTGAATTGTTGGTTAAACATTGTATAAACTTACCTGATAGACAATGGCGGACCTGGCCAAATTTCGATCTGCTGCTGTTCAGACTGCAAAAGAGTTAGGATTAGATGGGCAAGTTATGGTTGCCTATGTCACTACGGAATGTGACAAATTTATTGAACGCGACGAAAGAAGATTAGAAAAAGAGGCCGAAAGAAAGTTAGAGGCTGAAAGGGAAATTAAGAAGTTACAATTTGAGGCTGAGGCTGAGACTAAGAGGTTGCAGATTGAGGCTGAGGCTAAGAAATTGGAGGCAGAAAGAGAAGACAAAAGATTGGCTGCAGAAAGGGAAGCAGAAGAAAGAAGATTGACTGCAGAGAGGGAAGCAGAAGAAAGAAGATTGACTGCAGAGAGGGAAGCAGAAAAGGAGGAGAAGAGATTACAAAGGGAACATGAGTTACGACTAAGGGAGTTTGAGTTTCAGGGCCATGCTCCTGAAAATGGTGCCAGTCCCTTTGCCTCTGATGCCACTGCTAGCCAAGGAGCCTCAACCTCAGCTATGAATTTTCATTTAGATCATTTTGTTGAGAAAGACGATGATATAGAGAGCTATCTAAATAGGTACGAACTATTAGCTACCACGTATGGGCTAGAGAGAGAAAGGTGGAGCTTAAAGTTATCTCAGGGACTTCGTGGGGCAGCTTATGAAGTTTTTGCAAAAATGAGCAGAGGTGATCAGGAAAATTATGACATGCTAAAGCAGGCTCTTTTGTTAAGATATGAAAAGAATGCAGAATTCTATAGGAAAAAATTTAGGAATGCTAAACTGCTGTCAGGTGAAACCTATCACCAGTTCTCTGCACGAATAGAGACATACTTGGAGAAATGGACTTCTCTGGGGAAAACCCAAGATCTTAAGGAAATGGTCCTTATAGAGCAGCTAAGAGAGTCCATGGCTCCAGACCTGAGAAAGTTTCTCATGGAACAAGGTGCAGAGAGGCTGGGTGATTTGCTAAATGTTGCTGAAAGGTATCAAGCAGCTCAAGCAGAGGTAACAGGTAATAAAAAGAAACAAGTGGATAACTTTAGGGCACCACAGGACTTTAATAAATTTTGATCCTAGGGATCAAAACAAAGGTAAGCACCAGTTTGATAGGCCACGGTATGAAAATAAAAATAAATTCCCACAATTCGATGAAAGGAAATATGATGAAAGAAAATCTTTCAACCAAGGAAAAAAGGTGGTGTAAGAATTGTCAGATGGACAATCATGACACTGACCGTTGCAGAAGGAAACCTGTGTATATGGCAACCCTTCAGGTCAGGTCGACCTCAAGACAGGAGGAGGATATTATGTTAGATACCACTCCAGAAGAGATGAGGAAGGCACAGGCTGGGGATAAAACACTCAAGCCTTGTTTCAGAAAATTGTCAACTTGTCATACAACTCCAGGCAAGGGAGATGTTTACATGAAAAACAAGTTGATGTATAGGAAGACTGGAGCTAGATCCAAAGGTCAGGGACAGCTGGTACTTCCTAAAAGATATAGGGCAGACTTAATAAGGAGCCTACATGTGAAACCAGATGGGGACCATGAGAAGATAGGTACCATCATTCAAAAGGTGGCTCACAATTATTATTGGCCCAAAGCAAGATGGGACATTGAGAATTTTGTAGAAAGGTGTAGCATAGCACATGAGGGAACACCCACAAGTGGGAACATGGATCAGGACCTGGACACGCCACGGGGCAAAATTAGGCCTGATAATAAAAAGAAAAATAGATTTGATAAAGTGGAACAAATGGAATGGGAAGCCCCTTTTCACGGACAAGCTTCACTTAACTGTTTTACAATGGCCACTATGCGGAGAGTGCAAAAAGATGTCTTACCCCAGGATAAGCCGACAATCCCTCAATCGGACTTAAATAAACTGGAGGAAGAGGATGTAGAGAGGAAATCTCTCATCAAGAATTTTAAGTGGGGAGAAAGCCCCAAAAGAAAAATTGGTAGCGGTCGTTTTGTGAATGATAATTCTGGGAAGAAAAATCATCACTACAGAGCTTCGAGTGGAAGAGACCATACCGGTGCATGGACAAATAGGTCCACACAATTAAAGGTCCATATGAAGCTTTGTTAAGAACGTGGACTGATGAAAAGGCAGAGGAAAACATTACATCTTCATACCAATATGTGAATGAGCTGACCACTCGTTTAAAAACTGGCTGGAAACTTGCCAATGAAAATTTGAAACAAGCCAGGAAGAAACATGCTGCTATTATAACAGGAAGGCGAAAGACAGAAATTTTGGCTGTGGGAGAGAAAGTTACTGCTTTCTTTTGCCCGGGAGTCAGAATAAGTTACAAATTGGATGGGCAGGGGTCCCCATATACAGTTCTAGAGAAGGTGTCTAGAACAAATTATAAGATAGATAAGAAGGGGAAAGAAAAAATCTATCATGTGAATCTCCTGAAGAAATATTTGGAAAGAGAACATCAGGAAGAGACACACTTGTTGACCTTGTCCATAGCCATGGAGATGAAAAAGGAACCACTTTCATCATTTGAATATCCATTACACCCCTGTGAGACAGCAGCACAGGTGAAAATCAGTACACATTTAACGAAAACTCAGAAAGAGAGAGTGCAACAGGTTCTAAATAATCATGCAGAGGTGTTACCAGACCGACCAGGGCATACAAACCTATTGGAATATGATATGAAACTGATAGACCCCACACCTGTCTGTATGAAACCATATTCGATTCCGTTTGCTAAGGAGAAAGCTTTGAAGGAAGAGATAGACTATCTATTGAAGGAGGGAATTATTTCACACAGTGAATCCTCATATAGTTCCGGTGTTGTACTCTTAAGGAAGCCCTCTGGAGAACATAGACTCTGTATAGATTACAGGAGACTGAATGCTATTACAGAAGGACAGGTGGATCCATTGCCGGATACAAATCAGCTGTTTGCCAGACTAAATAAAGCTAAATATTTCTCAAAAGTGGATCTGAGTAAAGGATACTATCAGATTCCAGTAAAGCCTGAGGTTAGACCATACCTAGCTTTTAGTACCTCAGAAGGACACTATGAGTTTAATAGATTGCCATTTGGATTGAAGAATGCGCCTAGTGTCTTCTCTAGAATGATGAGAAAATTGTTGGATGTAAACATTTCGGAGGAACGTAATGAATCCCTGAGTTGCCTCTTTGATTGAGGATATTCCGAATGTTTCATACAGGATAATAAGAAGATTATGGGATCCACTACGAAAACTCTGCTATCACCACGTATATGTTATCTCCTCATAACGTACATTTTGAGGGAAATATAATGTTCTCTGGACATGCCATTGCGCAGACTCAGAGAAGAGAAATGGTGAATACGGGTTGCGAAGCAGCATTAAGACAAGCACTCACACTTGCGGCTGTTCAGTAACATAACCGAAATATATTATTGGTTGTAGAAGTCTGAGGCAGATTTCATGAGTAGTGCCTACTCTGAATGGACCCAACTACATAAAACCATGATAGCACCACAGCAGAGTAAAGTCAAGTTGACTTACATTTATCTATGTGTATATAGAATAAAGGACTGACATGGGATGTCTGTTTTAAGAGGGGAGGTGTCGTGAAATATTCTAATCCACATATATAAATTATCAGGTAAATATAAAGCCTAATAAATACATATAATAAAGAAAGGAAGAAGAATGGTAAAGAACAGTGCTGTCACAATGACTGTACTCGAAATCCCCCTTGTTTTCTACTTCGTCGGCAAATTGTAACGCTTTCACGTTGATAGTAAAAGCCTACTGTATTATTACCCGCGTTCTTCAATGAAACGTGTGCTGTATTTCTTGCAAAAACATTGAGATACCAAGCTGATCAATGACCTAATTTTAATATTTCATTCATTCCATTTTATACACGGCGTAACTAAAGACAGATGGACTAAAGGATAGAGAGAAGGGAGGGCTGAAAATCAGGAACGCATGCAAAATTGAACACGCGTCGCGCGATACACAATTACTACTATCACGCGTGTAAGGCCACATGCACTAACTTTTTCGGACGGACAGTGATAAATTCACTACCCTTCCCAGAGTTAGGTTTTTAAATCCTGAAAAACTCTTATTAGAAAAGATGACAATAGATGGGTTTACGTTTGAAAACATTACAGTACCCAGACAGCACATCTTCGAAACAGGAGGTAGAAGAAATTGCATATTTTGAACGCAGCCACTTAGCTCTTTTAAATTTGTATATTTGGGTTCCTTAGGGCTTGCTGACAAAGAATATGTAAAACGTTACGCAAATAGTCTAGGAATTAACAAATTATAACCAAAATAAAATAGTGGGGATGCCTGACAGCATGAAATCATTTCTGCTCATAAAATTTTTTTATAACGTGTTTGAAAAAAACCTTACGTACGGAAATAGCCTACCATGTAAACTCCAAATTGATTGGAGCGCAACAAATATAAGACTAAACACGATTGGTCGGACTATAAATACTATCTTTGGTTGTTAGGGGAGACGTAGGAAGGTACAATTTTTTCAAACACTTGTCGAAACGTGGCTCCATTGGCCAGACTCGCTGATATAATCACTTAGGAGCGTTAGTTCGAGACCACTAGTTCAAATAAGCTTGATAAAGCAACAGTGCGTTGAAGCCAGCTCATATTTTTGCTAAATAAAAGCCTGGAACATAAGCAGATGGGAATTTGTGCCAGTATTTGTGCCAGAATTCATTGCTAGTCAACGTATCTGTGTTTATTCTATGAATTGTGGGACCGTGGTCTTGATGGTATTGAGCAGCACCTGGTCAGAGCTTTGCTGAATCCAGAGTCGGACAGCATACTCCTTGGTCCATTTAGCTATCAGTGAGGTGTCTCCAGAGCACAGGGGAGAAATCGAGCAGAGGAGTCTTTTCCTGCCGCCATCACGCAAGATAAGCTGATGTGGCCAGCTGAGCTCAAAATTATGTATCCCAGATTTGAGTTTACTGGCGAACCAAGCCCCAGTTTCTCCAAAGTCCAATCCAGATTTGAGTTTTTCTGGCGAAACATGCCCCAGTTTGGATCCTCCAAAGACTAATTAATCAAATGTTGGGAAACGCTTGCTTCACCGTTGTAAATAGGATGCTGATAAATGTCACTTCAATTTTTGTCCAGTTAGGAAAATACTTATGATATCAAATGTTCACAGGGTACATTAGCTTGGAATCTTCAATCGTTAAATTGAGTGTCAAGTACATAAATCGGTTTAGGATAAATCTCCTTCACAACACAATGGTCGTTATATGGGTAATGTCAATGTTATTTTAGTCGCCACCACAGGCGAAGTATATATGAACTTGAGAAAGAAATCTGGATATTCTATAAGTCCAGTATCATTGATTCTTAATATTACTTTTGGGCCGGTACTCTGTCTTTTTTTTTCTGGGTGTAAAACACGAGGCCAGACAGGTCACTTGCAAAACCCGGTAATTATATTCAGAATGTTCTTTAAGTAAAGTTCTTCTTGGTTACATAGGTACTGAAAGCCGCTGGTAAGGTTTAGGGTTTTTGACCCGAATACTGTATAGGGAAGAAAAGAAAAACATAAATACTCAACCCTAATAGTATAACCAATCCTACGCGTGAATAGAATTTATATTCACTTCGGCCATTAAACGTAAATCAGAAACCACAAGCTTAGAGCTAGTCTCATCGTTAAAACTTCCGTTAAATAAATTCTAGTCCTTTAAAAAAATCAATCATCATGAATTAGAAATACATATAAATATATTTCGTCAATACCCATGATGAATCAGTGCATTTACTTAGTTAGTTAAAACTATTCTCTTGCTGGTTATTAGCAGTTTAATTAAATTTATTTATAGCTGAATGAGTTTCTAGCTAGAAATATAATTTATTCTGCTATCCACTGTAACACAGTAACTTTGAGAATTATAACTGAATTTACTTTAATCACTCTGCGCAGAAATTAACTAGTGAAAATGAAATAGGCGATTTACCACTTAAATCACTCAACAATACTCGTCAATATATATATTACCTCCAAACAGAACTACAGGCTATCTCCACGAAACTGGGAACTACACTTATACAGATATTCTAGAACTCAGCTAGATGTCGAGAAACTAAGAACTTCACTATACACGGTATTCAGAACGTAGAAAGCTGTCTACTGACTAAGGAGTACTGAAATGAATGAAGTCTAAACTGCTCTGGTATAAATATATCTCTGATGAAAGGAAAATGATTCACTATCATCGAACCCCGATTACCTGCCAGATGTTCGCACCTACTCCCGGATTTACATATTTCCTTACTCATTCTACAAATCAGAGAGATTTCTCACCCAGAACCGAAACTAGACTTTACACCTGCAGTAAATTCTCTCGATCTGATCAGACATCGGCAATAAAACTTCCAGTGTGCGTTTTACACCTTCTGCTTCCTATGGCCATTCCAAGCGATCAGTGTCTTTCATCTCACATCTTTCACCGAGAATAATTAACTATAGGCGGACAGATCAGAGAAACATAATAGACGATAGTCTTACTTCTTATCCCTGTCGAGAACGAATTAACACGATTCGATCTCATCAAAGAACTTAGCTTAACAGCAATAAAATGCGTTGCTAAATAAGAAAGGAAAATGACAAAGGTATGAATTGCTAACAATCTAGCGTATGCGAAAAAAGGTAATAGAGTGAAAGAAAGGTAAAAGACAAGTGTAGAATAAAGAATAAATATCTGAAATTTATTAATCATAATCTCTGCCACACGTAGGAGCAAGACGGTCACAAACACGTCTTAATGCAATGCTCAACTCCGTACAACTAACTTTTAGCATCCTAGCTTTTTGCCGGCTTCCAGTAGTGCGCGCTGCTGGCCACTTTTTATTGGTCAAAGCTTTATTCTACTTATTTATTTATTGGTCATTCTATCATGTTATTTTACAGGGAGTGAGGCCATTCCCATCTACGTCACTAATCTCCATGGCAACTCCCGCCGAATACTGGCGTGGGTTATGTCAAAACTGACATAGTTAGTTTCACCTCACTTCACCCTGCACTCAGTGTGTCTCGGGCTTTTTTATATTTGTTTCTTTTTTTTATTTGTAAAAAAATCTTGCTTGCTTCTTTTCTATAATAGTGAGTGATAATTCTATTATTTTATTATGATTAGACTCTAGCACGAATAAATGCTATGGTAGTAGGTTATATGGCCACATGAACACCAGATCGCGGTTTTGCTACTTTAACTATTCGAAGTGACATTTGTCTACCCAGGAATCAACCACCAAATTAGGCGTCCCCCTTATAAAAGTTAATTATTAAAGGAGTGACTGGGGCAATTTGGAAGATAAAAACACTGGAAACTATATCTATATTAAGACATTGTATGTCCAAGAGATTTCTTCACCAAGAATAGGGTAACCGTGATTGAGTGGCCACGTATTTCAGAGAGAGTGAATATTTTCTTTGTTACAGGATTCTGCTTAAATATTGTTTATTTTATTGGATAGCTTTAGTAGGAACTTTGTTCTTTTTCTTTACTGTCTATGCTATAACATAGCGCTAACCTTTGACCTTTGTGGTTATTAACTTGTTGGGTTCTTTTTCTCAATAAGGGGAGGGCACCTGTATTCAGTTATTTTTCTATGTATGAACTTCTGATTTATTTGATCTTTCTTTAGATATTCGATGTTGTAAAGTTTAATGATAATAAACAACAAAAAGAACTTACCTTTGTGTGTTGGTCAGACCCATACCCCATTAACCATAGTTTTTTTTTCACGTTTGTGTGTCTTGTTGTCACATAATTGTGTGTGTATGTAGTTAAACTTATATTTACATATATCTGGAGGGCAAGATTGTCTTATACTAAAAGATAGTCGTATAGATAGGCTGGACTAGAGAAACTTCTCTTTCCAGAGACATATCTTCTCCTTAAACTATTCACTCGTGAAATCTATTTATCACACCTTTATTTCTCACGTACTTATCACCATCCACTCCACTCAGGCGGGACCATAAATAACTTTCAAACCTATCTAAAATTTACGACAGGTAACCAGCCCCATGCCCAACCCTCCTTAGTCGCTTTTTACGACATTTCTGGTAGGATACAGTGTTACTATTCTTTGCTTCCCTTACGTGCCCCGGTAACACATTGGTTTTATTATTAATTTGCCTTTAGCTTACAAGCCGAACGCTTCACTTTTTCACAATTCACTTGAAATTCTTCTGTCTTCTTCTTCGTAGATTCTCAGGCGTCTACTTGAATATTTTCTAAAGAAGCAGTGACCAGCTTGAGGCTATTGGTATCTCCATAGAGTTTTACTTGAAATATTGTTGTTATTGTTGAACAAAATCGACATTATTGCTCTCCGGCCAAACCCATACGGGCTCACCCTCCCTCAGTATATATCGAAGAGTGTAAATGCTGACTGTTCCTGTAGCTCGCTGGTTGTGTACACAATGGATGCATCCTCTCATACGTCCATCTCTGCTAGCCGTACTTTTGATGCCAAATCCTAACAATCTTAACCTTGATGATTCATTTATTGCAAGTGTTATTCTCTAACAGGCGATTTTTAATTGTTCTCAGTATCTCTCCCTTACCCATATCCAGTGTCCCCACTGTGGGTGCTCTTGATGCTAGTCTGTCAGCTCTTTCATTACCGCATAACCCTGCATGACCAGGACAGTAGATCCACACCAGTTCCTGCAGACTTGAAGCTTCTAGGAATGTTTTCCATTCATGCCGTAGCCAACCATTTTGAACCTTTCGAAACATGGACTGAGAGTCTAGACTGCTTTTGTTAATGACGTTTCAGTTAGCCACCTTCAGGCTGCAGTAACTGCCTCTACCTCCATTCTCATGCTGGAAGCTGTTATCTCGTAAGCCCCCCTATGTTCACTTGAAATAACAAATAGGAAATCTATATAACATTCAATATTACACTTCTATTAAATCCAAATATTCTTACCTCTTTTGTTGTTGTTGTTGTTAAATTATACAGTTGTTTACCTGCAAAAGTGTGTACCACTATATCATTTGCACAGACTGCGTGGCAGTGAAATAAACGCAGATATTGAAGCAGATAGTTGTACACTTATTATATTTTTAATTATCAACTGGAAGAAGCTTAAGTGAAACGACATAATCACATATATTCATATATGTTTTTATGATCTGGTTGTTCCTTTGGCAACAAAAAGCGAATTAAATAATTACTTTCCTCGAAAAGAGTTAAATAGTTATGGGTGACTCTCATGTATGTAAATAAACTAATATTGGGATTCTCTGTTGTTTATATTTCTTGCATTTAGCAGAAGTGTTTCATATTATTACCATGTAGACATTCTGCACAATAAGGGACTAGAATTCTAAAATAGCCCGTTATGAAAAGTTTCTTATTGCTGGGAATTATACATTTTTACTTATATTTTAATAACTATTGCAATAATTATCAATAACTTAGAAAAAAAAAATGCATTTTTAAACGGCTAAATGGGGAGCCGCGCTGGTGTAATGGCTACGGCGTTGTACTGGCGACCAGGTGTTCATGGTTCAAACCCGGGCGTCGGCGTTTGAAGGAATGTTTACGACCGGAGATTTGACTGAATAACCTGAACGGCTCCTGTGATAAACCCTCTGTGGATGGGAAGGAGCAAAGCTCCTGACCGGGTTGGAAGGAAAGTCCTCAGGTTCCCCAGCCTCGCAATGACATGTCATTGGGCCGAAGGGCTGAAAGCCTAAGTGCCGCTGGTTAAGAAAAAAAAAAAAAAAAAAACGGCTAAATATTTAAGGTATCCTTGAGCAACGAAGCATTTACTAGGATGAGCAACGTAATGAAAAGCAGAAACATCGAAAATGTGGTTTTTGAGAAGGATACTGAGAATATCATGGACAGAGAAGAAAACAAATGCCGAGGTATTGACAGCTGCGGGTGTTAATAGATCGCTCATCAAAACCATCAGGAAAAGACAAATGAAATTTATGGGGCATATTAACATAAGAGGAGGAGTGGAGGAATTAGTCTTATGTGGGAAAATACCAGGTAGGAGAGGAAGAGGGATTCAGAGAAAGATGTATGTGGAAAGCTTAAACAACGGGGCAACAATCAACAGCATGGGCAACAACAACCGCATTAGACTATCAAAAGACAGAGAAGATTGGAAAGTCATGATCGCCAATGTCTGTTCCAGACCAGGCACCTGAAGAAGAATCCTTTAGCACCACAAGGTGCACAGGCCTTCAACAAACTTATGCCAAGTCTTCCTGTCCCATGCCATCACCTCAAGGTCTGTCTATGTCTTCTTCTGGCCCTTCATGTCTGTCACCTGTTCTCTTCTCCATGTGTTCTGTGGTCTTCCTCTACCTCTCTTACCCTGTTGATTCCAGACTGCCTTGTACTGCCATATACGTACATGTTTCCTCAATATGTGTCATGTCCATCTCCGGCGTCAGTTTCTCATCTCTTGTTTCACTGGCGCATGTCTGGTTCTTGTCATCTCTTGTTCCACTGGCGCGTGTCTGGTTCTTGTCATCTCTTGTTCCACTGGCGCGTGTATGGTTCTTGTCATCTCTTGTTCCACTGGTGCGTGTATGGTTCTTGTCATCTCTTGTTCAACTGGCGCGTGTATGGTTCTTGTCATCTGTTCCACTGGTGCGTGTCTGGTTCTTGTCATCTGTTCCACTGGTGCGTGTCTGGTTCTTGTCATCTCTTGTTCCACTGGCGCGTGTCAGGTTCTTGTCATCTGTTGTTTCACTGGCGCGTGTCTGGTTCTTGTCATCTCTTGTTCCACTGGCGCGTGTCTGGTTCTTGTCATCTCTTGTTCCACTGGCGCGTGTCTGGTTCTTGTCATCAGTTCCAATGGCGCGTGTCTGGTTCTTGTCATCTCTTGTTCCACTGGCGCGTGTCTGGTTCTTGTCATCAGTTCCACTGGCGCGTGTCTGGTTCTTGTCATCTCTTGTTCCACTGGCGCGTGTCTGGTTCTTGTCATCAGTTCCACTGGCGCGTGTCTGGTTCTTGTCATCAGTTCCACTGGCGCGTGTCTGGTTCTTGTCATCTGTTCCACTGGCGCGTGTCTGGTTCTTGTCATCAGTTCCACTGGCGCGTGTCTGGTTCTTGTCATCTGTTCCACAGTCTTATCATACCACTTCAATCCTTCTGTTCTAAGCAAACACTCATTGATGACAATCTACAGCTTTTTGGTTGTTATTTATGTTGTTGTCCATGTTTCAGAGCGGTACGATAGGACTGACGTGACATTTGAAATGAAGATTCCAATTTGTGTGTTAGACTTGATTTCTTTTGATCTCCATGTATTTCCCAACGCAATTACAGCTTTAAACATATTAAAGTAAGATAATTTCTTCTTCTTCTTTGATCCTTAGCCACCGACCGTCAAAGCAGTCAGTGGCCATTACGCCTGGTGGTGTCTTGTAGGGCAACAACAAATTGATTCCACTTTGCTCGGTCGGCGGCCATCCTTCGTACAGTGCCCCAACTCTGGTTCATTCTTTGCATCTCAGCCTCCGCAGTCCTTTGCCAAGTTGTTTTTGGTCGGCCTCTCTTTCGTTTTCCTTCAGGGGTCCAAAGCATAGCTGTTCTTGTGATGGCATCGGGGTCTCTTCTGAGGACATGGCCAACCCAGCTCCAGCGTCTGCCAGCTATGATGGTGTGCATGTCATCTTGCTTGCTACGAGTAAGCAGATCTTGGTTGGTGATGATATTCGGCCAAAAGATTCGGATAATTTTTCGTAGGCATGTTGTGTGAAAAGAGGACAATTTCGACATTTCCTTCTCTGTAACTCTCCAGCTCTCCGCGCCATAGAGAAGCACAGAAAGCACACAGCTCTGATATAATCCTAATTTTGTGCTTGTGCTGTACTGAGAGGACTTCCAGATGTTTAGACTAAAAAAGGCTGTTCTTGCTTTGTTCATTCTGTTGTTGATGTCTTTGCTTGCTCCGCCGTCTGGTGTTACTATGCATCCTACGTATGTGAAGGCATCTGTCTGTTCCAGTTGCTGATTCCTTACTGATATGGGCTCAGGGTTGCTTACATTGAGCGTCATGACCTCTGTCTTCTTTAGGTTGATGTTCAAGCCCACCTGCTGGCTATACTTATTAAGTCTACCCGTTTTTTCCTGGATGTGTTGATGTGAATGTGCTAGCAGTGCAATGCCATCTGCATATTCCAGATCTTCCAATGTAGAAAATGTAGTCCATCTTATTCCTCTTGGATTGCCCTCTGTTGTCTGGCGCATCACCCAGTCTATGACTGTTAAAAATAGAGTGGTTGATAAGGGGCATCCCTGTCGTACTCCTGTCTTCACTTCAAAGGTTAGGTTGCTCTGCCCAATGCTGCACGTAAAGTTGGCATAAAGGCTTTTTATGATTGACACTAAGCAGCTTGGAATTCCATAAGCTCTCAGTATTTTCCATAAACTGTCCCTATGTATACTGTCAAAAGCCTTTTCAAAATCAACGAAATTAATGTACAACTGTCTTTGCCATTCTGAGCGCTGCTCTATAATGTTCCTGAGGGTAAATATATGATCTACACATCTTCTGTTCTTTCTAAATCCTGCTTGTTCTTTCCTCAGTTTGTGGTCTACTGCTTTTGAGATTCTCTGTATAATTATCCTGCCTAGTATTTTGCTGGGAACTGAGAGGAGAGTTATTCCTCTCCAATTATTGCAGTCTGCAAGATCTCCCTTCTTGGGCAATTTGACAATTATTCCTTTTCTCCACTCTGTTGGTGTTGTCCCTGTTTTCCAGACTTGTGCAAATAGAGGTTCTAATAGTTCTGCTGCTAGCTCTGGGTCTGTTTTAAATAGCTCTGCATTTAAGTTATCATGACCAGGAGCTTTTCCATTCTTTAATCCTTTGATTGCTGTGATGATTTCTTCTTTTCATGGGATGTCTGTATTAACATCTAGATCATTTTCAGCCTCAGGAACATTCAATCGTGTCTCTGGTGATTCCTTATTCAGAGTTTCTCTGAAATGCTCTGCCCATCTTGTTTCCTGTCCCTCTACTGTTGTGATGAAATTTCCTTGCTTATCTCTTACTAATGTAATATTGTTTGCACCTCGTTTTCCACTGATGATTTTAGTTATTTTGTATACTGTGCTTTGTTCATTTCTCAGTGCTGCCTCTTCTGCCTGTCTTGCAAGGTCATCCAGAAATGTCCTTTTGTTAGCATGGGTTTGACGTTTAACTTCCTTGTCCAGCTGACTGTACTGTTCACCATATATTGTCTTTAATCTGGGAGACTTAGCTTCTGTTTTCTTTCTTTTCATTTCCTTTCTCTTCGCTTTGGTGTTTAGCGTATCGGGTGTTATCCAGTCTTGGCTCTTTCTTTCCTGGAATCCCAAGCATGACTTGCTGCTTTCCTTGTATATTGTTGAGATGGTGTTGAATCTCTGGTCAACATCATCGGTCTCTGTTCTTTCCTGGCTTTTGATAATCTCATATCTTCTCTTTACGTCGACCACGAAAGTTTTTCTGGTGAGGGGATCCTTCAGTTTCGTGATGTTGTATCTTTTCTGTTTGACTGCAACTGGTCCAGCAGCTCTGAGTTTCACTTTCAGTCTTGCTACTACTAGGTGAAGATCACTTCCCACATCTGCGCCTCTTCTTACTTTCACGTCTTGTAGTGCATGTCTCCATCTGCCATTGATCATTATGTGATCTATCTGGTTTCTGTCTGGTCCGTTTGGTGATTCCCATGTTAACTTGTGCACTTCCTTGTGTGGAAAAAGTGTTCCTCCAATGACCAGGTTGTTAATACTGCCAGAAGCTTATTAATTTGTCCCCATTCTCATTTGCTGTTTCACTGCCGCATTTCCCCATTACTCTTTCGTTATAATTATTGTGTGCTCCCACTTTCGCATTTAGGTCTCCCATTACTATAATGAGATCGTACCTGGGTGTAGTTTCCATTTCTTTTTGTACCTGTTGATAGAACTCGTCCTTGATCTCTTCATCGCTGTCGTTTGTTGGTGCATAGCATTGTATAATTGTGGTGTTGGTGAATCTCCCTCTTAGTCTTGCTCTTATCAGTCTGTTGTTGATGGGTTTCCATTCCAGTAAAGACCTTTCCATTCCTTTCTTCAGATAATTTATAGGGTCATTAAACTCATGTCTGGTAGGGGTAACTATTTCTGAGAATCCAATACACCCCGAGCCGTGCTGCACCATTCATGAACGCTCAGACATTGATGGAAGCGCGTCACAAACGAAGATCAAATTCTACACAATAACCTCTTCCTTACAAAATAATCAAATACCAGAAACTACTTAACGATATCAGACGAATGATAAATGGTGGAAGTAGGAATTAGTCATGTGTTTTGTACGTGAATGTGATAACAGTTAGTGGACGCACGAACAGCTGCATCATTAAGGTATAGCCTAAGTACTATTAGTATGTCCGTATACATTTGGATATCACCTTCAAGATTTCTAGTGGTTATATTGATAATGAATCAATAAAACGAGATTCAGTGTTATACGGTAAATGGCACCACGACTCTTATGACAAACGTTGATCGTACTGTAAGCGATAACAACTATTTTGGTTCCAACTTCTGTACAAACGCGTGCGTGGTTAGTGAGATACTGATGAATTTTTGAAAATGGTAGCTGTAGCTGTGATGTATCAGATACGTTCTCTATAGAGGGGTTGCCATGCCCTCATCTTTCCAAAACTTACACAGGGAAAGTAGTGCATTAGCTGAAACAGACCCAAACTCGAATGATCCTGAAAGTTATGGTGCCTGTAGCGTCACACTAGCTTTCCCAGGATGTCCGTCTAGCTCCACAGAGGTACGTGTATGTTTTGAAGATACACATGAACTTGACTATCAAAGTTCAAAGCCTTACGGATCCAATGTAGACTATTTTAATGGCCACCCTCGCAGAATAATTAGCAACCCTCGTGATGGCATATGTTCTTCCGGAGTTAATAAGGATAACAGTGATATTATAGATAGTGATGTATGCCCTCCTCATGATACTGGGAATTTGAATCAAAGAGATAAATTACTAAATGTTAGACAAGAAAACACAACACAAAACAAATCAGAGTGTCCGATTTATACACTACCTTTTTTTGTTCAGCACTCGTTCAAGAATAACGCCTGGCCAATGATGAAAGAGACGGAGCAACAACCATTTACATCACCAAAAAGAATGCACAGAAACTTAAAACCGAATCCCTCCTTTTCAACCAATAGTGCGACTCATAGAAAAGTGGCACCAGAAAGAGGAAGTGAAAGCAAGGCGTCAGTCAGCTCTAATGTGAGATCAAAATCACGCGGGCAAGCATACAAATACAAGACCGAGAGTGTATATGTTGACCAGGCAGATACCCCTGAAACTCATAGTACAGCTAGTATTAACAATCCTCACTTGCAGATTGATTGCCAGTCACCACCGCGGAGCATGTTTCTGGGGTACAGTGCTCATGGAGACACTAGGATCATTCGGAGCTGCCAAACGACCGGAATAGCCGAGAATCGCCAGGAAAACGAAAACTTACAAAATAAAGGTATCTGCAAGAAAAATTCAGCCAATATTGAGCACACATATCTAGATACCGAATCAACTCTAATACAAGAGCAGTGGCTTGATTGCGAAGGAGTCAATGCCGTACCGCGGTTGACGTGCAATGCTCATCGCTCTCCGCCGTTTGTTAGAGCAAGGTCAAATGGTCATCGTGCCATAGATAAAATGTTTGTCGATGTCGTGAACATGCTAATATCTCTTGAAAACCATCACAGTGTGTGTTCAGTACCTTCCCCCAGAGGCGAAGAAGGAGAGATCCAACCAAGTAAATGTCTAAAATACCTTAACAAAACAGCCAATCACGAACGATATAAGGCGTCTGATGAATTTACAACAGAAAAACCTGATAGTTCAGACAGCCTGGGATCTCTTGGTAATCAAAATATACCCGAAGAAGCCATGTGTAGCTCATCTTCAAAGGGTGTTTTCTACTCTTCTGACTTCTCAGAATTAAACCTAAAGCCAAGCACCCAAGATGAAGATGAATATTCATGCTTCTGTTGCGTAATTAAAAATCAGTCATACAGGCACGACAACAACAACTGCCATTATCTATATGATGATGAACATGGCGAATATAATGAAAGCAGGACTGTTTGGGATGCTGAATCTTCTTCTGGAGGATCGTCTAGGGAATCGTTAGGATCAAAGGAAGATCTAAGTTCTGACGGAGACAAAGAACCAGACTTTCAAACTGGAAGAATCAAAGGACCCCGTGTAGGCGAACTTGTTCAAGCCTTGGAGGAAAAACTTTCTTCCTGCATGAGACCAGGAACTTCAGCAGAAGGTTCTATTGGTAGATCAATTCGTAAGCAGCACACCAACTGTCTCGTGCGTGCTGAATCAAACTTGTCCCCGCTAACAAGCTCTTCATACAACGGCGATTTGTTTGAGCTTCAGTGTAGCCAAACTGGCAAAGAGGCTTCTCGTACTGTTCCCAAATTTCCTGTGCAATTAGGAAACAAAGATGGTAGTATTATATTAGATGGTAAAGAGACTACAAAGCAAAGCGAAGACCATGCTGTCATCAATTCTGACTTTTCTGCGGGATCTAGTCAGAATGAAACATGTTGCCTTCATGAATCTACCGACTTCTCTTGTCCAGACAGACAACATAAATCACAGTCTTCCATAAGTAATCAAAAGACACTGAAGAGAACAGAATTCCGTTTTACTGGCGGTTGCAGTACGGAAGTGACTGAAGAAATTAATGCTGAAAATGATGAAATGATAGTTTACGATGAAATAAAACCTGTTCACCAAGTCAAAGAGATTCACAAACGTGTTGATGAGCAATTTCCTGCCATTGTAATTCATAAGTCAGAGGGGTTTCGTCCGATCTTTAACGAGAGTACAGAGTGTGATTTTAACGTTGATAAGAATTATGTAAACGATTATACTCAACCTCAATTATCATTGCTGACAAACACTAACTTAGCAGGAAATTCCGATGATGACAAATTTAACGCCTCCGAAGTGGCAGATTTTTCAAGAAACGTGAAGGAAAATCACACAATGGAATCTTTATCTGAAGAAAAGGATGAATATTTGGAATATTCTAATCCACTAATTCCCTCTAGCTCGGTTGACAACGTACCAGTTGTTACCCAGAATATGAGAAAGAGTTTAGAAGTTTCCGCCACTACTTTTCTCGGAAAAGCAAAAGGCGTAATCTCAAGAGTTAGGTCAAGGTCACTAAGCCCACTAATGACAAAGCTTAGCGGGGTGTATGAAAGAGTCCAGAAAGCTCAAGCAGCTGTCAACAAATCCTGGTCCTTGTCAGGCGTACTAAAAGAGTTTTCGTTGGACAGCTCCCACTCAAAGACAGCCAGTGAGCATTCCTCTGACAGTTTCTATTCAAGAACAAACAATGTGCCTGAAAATGCAAGAATGTCCAGAGAAGGTGGTCTAACAACTGGCCAATCAGACGCTCAAATCGCTCACGAAATTTTAAATAGAGCATCCACTATTTCCGGTGATGACCATCCCCCGATATTTTGCTTGCAGATAAACAACACGGCGAGTGTTAGACAACATTTTAAGCAGCTATCTAGAAATCAAACGTGTTTACCATCCATGACAAGTGGCAGAGAGTTGAAGTATCAATGCATTAATTCAGAAGTACAGTCTACAGAGAACAGGTTGTCGAACCATATTCAGAAGCAAATCTCATACAGAAACCTTCATCCAGAATACACATATAATGATGGCAGTGCTTCGGATAAATCAGAACTGAATTTCATGAAGTGTATGTCAACGGATCCGGAAATTTTCAAACAGGATGAAACTCAAAACTTTGAAGATCTAAATGAAGGCTTATCACAAATACAAGGTCAGGTAGATCAGTTTCGGAGCACAGCAGATCGTAAAATGGCTACTGTCAACTCTGTAAGATTGGGGTCACTTCTACTGATGTCCATTGCAGAAACCGACTCTAACGAGTTTTCTGCAGATGAAAGAGACCAGAAAGGCAGCGATGTAACAGAGAACATCCTTGATGCTTTGATTGAATCGTACTGCGCAAAAGAATCAGTTGCAATACTGGACAGAGAGGTAACCGACGAACAACAAGGTGAGAAAAGACCTAATCTTCACGCTTCATCTTCCATCAACTGCAGAAGAGACTCAGAAGGTGTCTCATTTCATAGCGATTTTTCCTCGACAACTCCGGTGAAATCGTGCAGCATGATGAGCACAGGTGAGGTTGCACACGCAGAAACTTGCGTTACTGAGGTAATGGCTATCATTTCAGAAGAAGTCAGCATCAAACGGTACCCAAGCTTTCCTGACCTCACAGATCTTAACAGCGAAGATATTTCCAATGCTGCTGGTCCGATCGTTCACGGTGAACTGAAATCAGATATTGACAATAAATCGTCTTTGCAAGGAGTTTTTAAGGAAACCCTTGAAGCACCAGGTAAATCAAACTTCGATGCTTTTCAGAAAGACACGTTTTACGGCGAAACTAGTGGTAGTGGTCATTTAAGTCCAATAGGTGAGCAAATATGTCTAAATGAATCTCCAACCAAAACTGTTGTGAAAGCGGCATCGAAGAAAATTACAAATCTACATTCTTCACGATTTGAAGAACAGGAGTCCGAAATGCAGGTAAATATGACAACACTAGAATCGCTCACAGCAGTCGAAAGCGCATCATGTACTGAGGCTTGCTATTCTAGAACTAGTTCCTCGACATACTCAAGCACAATGGTGCAAAAACTTGAGCAGATGGTGGCCAGACCAGATTTCATACACGAAGATTGTGAAAGTTCTGAGTCACATAAATTCTTCACAGACTTATCGTTTTATATGAATTCTGTGGAAAGCAAAGAGAAATCCGCCATTCATGTCTTAGACCTTCTACCGACGCCTCCAGATAATAGCTTGAGCGAAAGCAGTTGGGACAGCGACGCGCAAGGCTCTCAGACTGATCCATCAATGGCTGAGGTAAAACTTGCTGCAGCAGATAGGGCAAACATCCAGTCAACGTCAAAGCTGACAACTACTTCCGAGCCTACAGTCAAAGGCAACAGACTGAAACTCTTAAGAACTGCCGTCATTCGAGACTACAGTCCGTTTGTCGATGAGACATCTTCAGAGCAGACCAGCATTGCAACGACATCAGATGTCTTATCTACAGAGGAAAAACAGCTGCTGAACAGTAGCAATCAAACGCCCCCGGCCGTCGTACTTAGTTGCACCACGAAGGAAGACAGTGAGAATTCAGAGATAGCGTTTTCATCTCTGAGCTGTACAGAAAACATAGAGAGTAATTTACACTTGTATGTCATTGATGTTTTTGGAGATTTTGGACATGATAATAAAAAAAGGGAGGAACATCATTCCGAAGTTGAAAACAGAGCTGTTGCATCGAATGGCAATACAACATTGAAAGATGTCGTCATACTTGACGGTAAGGATCTAATATTACCAAAAGAAAATCCGGCACCAAAGTGGGACGTGAACACTAAATACGATCGTCAAAGTGAATCAGCCAGAGAGAGCCGCAATGCAGGTGCTGAAGATAATGAGCTCCTTGTAGAGAGTCTGTTGCCACTGCCAGCTCATCTTCCCTGCTTGGAACAAGGCTGTTGTCTTGACGTTTGTAAAAACGAAGATTTGTGTACGATAACTTCGTCTTTAACAAGTGCACATTTAGCCAAGCCAGAAAGCGATGGTGGCTCTGATAAACAACCTGAAGTGTCCCACGGCAGTCCGCCATACGATGGTGAAAATGATAATATATTACCCAGCCAAATAGACACAGAAATTCCTGACACGTTTCTCAGAAAGCAAGACCATCTTCCCCTCTCCTCTGGAGCTTTCACCACAGCTCTACCTGGAAGCACGACGGAGTTTGATACAAGCAAACCGAAAAGTTATATAACAAACGTTGAGAGTTCGTCCCATAAACAGCCCAAAAAAATCCGCTGGCTAGAAGATGTGAACCATGCCGCTGATGACAACTCTGACAGCAGATCGTCTGGAACTTCTTCGGATACAAGCAACTCCTGCTTTTCAAACTGGGGCGCTGAAAACGATGCTGCTGAAAACAAAAGCATTTCTAATATTGCGCCGTAGCAATTATTCCATGATAACGCCACAATTTCTAACGCTAATTCACAAAGCATTGAAACTAGAGATGATGCCGATGATTTAAATGGCAAAAGAAGAGTTCTTAGTCTTGTGTTTGTTATATATATACACAAAAAAAGGGAAAAAAACATTACTAGCAGTAAAGAAACCAAAATATCCCTAACTTATTTCATGCACTCTTTCAGTAACATCATGTGAAGTTTGTTTTCATAGACAATAAAACGTTACCAAAATAATGTAATGCTCACGTGATCGTTTGAAAAGAGCGCGAGCTTTACTTGGGAGAATAGTAGCGAAACAAAAGTGAAGACGGCAATGAATTTCCAAACCATGCATGGTCACGTGTTAAGATTAACATCTGTTTTCCTCCCTGCTTAGTTTCATTTAATACGAATTATCTGCAGCATCAAGTACCACAGATTTCTTTTTATTTTTAGTACCGTAATAGGCAAAAACATAACCCAAGAAATGTGTTCCTCCTGGCAGGGTGCAGCTGTTAAAAGGTAAACCAGTTAGTGGGTTTAGTTGACTTGACTTTTGTGTGCGTGTAATGCTGGCTGTACAAGGGGACATAAAAATGTTGATAAAATTATCTATCATGCACCCTTGGCTTTAAGGCAGAACTGTTCCGATATTTTAATTAATATTAAAATTCTTCTTCTTCTTGGTACACTCTCAGACGTTTACTTGAATATTTCCAAAGAAACAGTGATCAGCTTGAGGCTATTTGCATCTCCACAGAGTTTTTTTTCCGAAAATGGTACTGGTGTCGGCCATATGTGCTTTCTATGATCCTCATATGTTTGGCAACTTTGAAGCAGATGTTCAGCAACTTTGAAGCAGATGTTCAGCAACTTTGAAGCAGATGTTCAGCAACTTTGAAGCAGATGTTCAGCAGTCATTGTATCAGTGCCACAGTCACATTCATCAGTAGTTCCTATCTTTAGCTTGTTGAATAGATGGTATCTCAATCTGTTGTGGTCCGTGCGGAGTCTGAAGATTGTCACTTGTTCTCTTCTGCTAAGCTGGTAGCATGCATCATTTTGTGTGTGCCTTGGACGCTCTCCATCCCATTTGTTTATGAATCTGGTTCTGATAAACTATTTACCTCTTCTAAAGTTATGCTTGTATTATTTATTATTCAAGTATTGTGTGCTGACTCCTATCTAATTTACTAGGATAGCAGGAAAAATGGGCACATATACTTCATTAACGTCCGAAGCTGCAGAACAATGCTTATTTAATCTGAAATTTACAGTGACAACTTTGGTTAAACCTGGCAAGACGCATAAGCAAATAATATACCGTAGGACAGCGGTCGGCAACTGGTCGATCTTGTTGTACCGGTAGATCTCAAGTCATTATTTGGAGATCTTTACATGACGGAAGGAAAACAAGATTTCTTAAAAACCTAGGTAAATTTCGGACTTTTCTTCTCCCACCTGCACTTAACTTCCGTGGTATCCTCAGGTTTAACGGTACTGTACTGTCAACGCACTTCTAGTGAAAAATCCGCAAGTAAGCTTGTTAAAATTTACTTTATTCATCAACTGTATAAGACAGAAAGCGATCTTTTCTTTGTAGTGAAGTTAACTTTTAGTCAAATATTTAGTTATAATTTTCAACCGCTCAGATGATGGGATGTTAGGAAGCAGATCACGCCGCAGAGATAATAGTTACATGTAGGCTGGATTTATTACAAATTCCAGATACTCTCAAACCTGAAAACATTCATGATTTTATCAAAGTAGATGTTTAGAGAGTAGAGCACCACGTCTACTGAATCGCCCACCCCTGCCAAACAACAAAGTTTCGACATCTTCAAAATCACACAAACATGTGACCAGAATCTCCAACACTGCTAGCCCGGCGATGTCGTTGTTGGAGTTTTCTTGGCGTCCAGCGGTAGCTACCTTCCCCCATATCAAATATTATTGTACCAATGTCCACAGAACATTCGCACCTCCAGCAGTGTCACCTGACAATCTCGCCTTTACAATTTAATATCATAGCCAGGTTGAGCAACATTTTACTTCGTGCCGATATAACGTAGTTATCTAAAAAAAAATAACGAAACATTAAGAAAATAACAATAAAATTTCCCACGGCAGGTGAAACTAAAAATAAGAAGAACGCTATTGTAATTTATATAAGAAATAATGAGATTCTTGAACATTTATATCACAAAGTTAACATTAATTGTTTTATTTAGTATTATTAGTTGTTACAGTTTATTTACAAACATGTTAGCACATTTTGATACAGGAGAAAATTTACCGTAAATTCAGAACTTGCTATATAATTGGACACGGACTCGAGCACTCTTACTAATATTACAGTGATTAATGATATCGGTCTTACCTGTTCATTAATTACCATTTAACTTCCTGTACAGTACAAGCCCTCAACAAATACACCCAAGTCCTCAACAAATACACCCAAGCCCTCAACAAATACACCCAAGCCCTCAACAAATACACCAAAGCCCTCAACAAATACACCCAAGCCCTCAGCAAACACACCAAAGCCCTCAACAAATACACCCAAGCCCTCAACAAATACACCCAAGCCCTCAACAAATACACCCAAGCCCTCAACAAATACACCCAAGCCCTCAACAAATACACCCAAGCCCTCAACAAACACACCCAAGCCCTCAACAAATACACCCAAGCCCCTGTTGTCCTGTGCCATTCCTTCAAGGTCTTTTATTGTCTTCTCTTTCCGTGACAATTCTAGAACAAGATTACCTTGTAATGATAGCCACTGTTTGTTCTCAGTGTGTGTCCTACTGCGCAAGCCCCCATTTATGAAAGCCTGTATATTTCTGGATGTAATTTTTGTTGGTATCTATTTTTCAGAGCCATAAAATTGGACCAGCTCGGTATGTGAGTTGACGATTCTTATTTTTGTGTTGGACTTGATTTATGTTGATTTTCTTAACTCTCTTACTACAATGAAAACTCCTGTAGCAGTCGTGTACTCTTAATTTCATATCATTGTATGGTCCTTCAACTTTGTTCTATATTTCTGCCTAGGTATGTATACATTATTCTACATCATTATGGATGTATCTCCCAGTGTAATGTGGCATTTATTATCAAAATCTTTGTATTTTCTGCGTGTAATTTCAAACAAAACTGTTGTGTTATGTCTCATCAAGTGTTCTCATTCTGTTGCGCACTGGATTACGGTTATAGAACAGAGGAGACGTAAGTTTGGACCTAAGAAAAGTTTGTTAAATGTCCTCTGTAGTATATTCTGTCAACAGTAATCTTGTATTATATTTTAAACATAACATTTCTACCTGCTTTCCTGAAGGAAAAAAAAAAATACTCGTCGCAGTGAATTTTTAATTAATGTGTGTCGAAATATAAATGTCATTTGCTAAGCCTGTCAAGTGAAATTTATAACTCTTGAGTTTTCTCCCTTCTCGTTTTCACTTCCTATAGATCAAGGGGCTATCACTGAAATAAGTTCCTATGTAGTTTATCAAGGTAGTGGTGTGCTCTTGAAATAGCTATTTCTGTAGGAGTTAGTTCTTCATGGTGAGGTTACCAGTCCTACGCATAACGTCACATCAGTCGCCACTTACGACACACACAAGATGAGCAGTGATCATGTTCTTTCTTTGTCTCAGCAGAGACCGCTGTTACTGGGAACCACACGTGGCAATTATATCATTACAAATCTCTAGTCCTCTTTAGTGCATGGGGCTGGTAATCTCATTATGTAAAACAAATTGCTTCAGAAATTTTGCAGGTTTTATGTAAGTAGAAAAACTGCAGTAGTGACGCCATGCTCCTTCAGGGTCAAACAGGGACAAGATGAAGAAAAGGATGTGCACTTTCATTTCTTCCATTTTTTAACTTGCAGCCATTACGTGTAATCTACGTTTTATTTTCTTACTACCGCCTTTTTTATTGTGTGCATTTTCTAAACATTTGAGGTCAGTTTTAACAAGTGCACCAATCGAAATCAGAGTAACTTTTGATGAATTATGGCGGAATGAGTAACCGCGACAACATTCAAGAAGCGTCAGATATTATTTTTCTTTTAAATCTAATAATGATCATCAGCTCTTACGCTATTTTTTGGTATTGTATCATTATAAAATGAAGATTGATAATGTTAAAGAAGATATTAGTACTGGAGCACAAAGTACAGACATAATAAACAAAACCTTATTTGTTATTAAACTTATTGTGCACTTTCTTTAGCGTTATAAATTTGAGTCATTATCTAATTCCAAGGCGTCTGTCATTGCTTTTCCTTTGTGTTTCGCGTGATGGTTTTTCAAACATTATCAAAGAAAAAAAAAATAAATAACATTTAAAATGTGTCTTTTAGCTAGCATGTTTGTTCGGCATGCATAAGTCGGTTGACAGTCCTCCGATTCGAGCAGGAACCAAAATAAGTTTCAGCAGATGGAAGATGTCAACACTTTATTGCTGAGTCACTTAGATGAATCTAAGTCAGGGATCTTTATTCCTTCGCTTCATCCACCCTTACAACCGGCCTTGAGAAACTCTTGCACTCAACAAAATCTTTGGTGCCCCATACGGCACACTTAATTTACAATTATTCATCGTTATGATTATTTGGGGATCAAATATTTTCAAAATGAAAGTTATAAATACACCATCTTGTAACTAATGTAAACAAAAATACGATAATAATTAAAGGTAGTCCAACAGCAGATACTGTCGTAGGGGAAGTGAAGTGTTAGAGACTTCACTATACTACGTCCAGCTTCCAGAGGTGAGGTGACCAGTCACCTTCTCGCTAGACCTATCCTATGCTCTAATTATGTGAGTGTAGCTCGTTTTTATTCCCTATAATAATAATAATAAACATAATAGCCCCTTCAGTCATAACTGATCATGGGTATGCGCCACTAAGGTGACAGCCTTCATCTGCTTATTTTCCTATTTCGACGTTTTCTCCTTTCTTCTACTTGTTGTGTGAGCTTCTTTTCGCCCAATCTGAGGTGGCGCCGTAAATAGCATCGCCACTTGGCGCGATCGGCAGCTTCATCCTCCCACGTTGCTGGATTTATGTCCAATGCCCTCATGTCTCTCTTTCACACATCTTTGAATCTCAGCTGCGGTCGCCCAACTGTTATTTTGCCATCTGCCAGTTGTCCGTAGAAGATATCTTTCGGGATGCGACCATCTTCCATGCTGCGGACATGGCCAAGAGAGCGTAGTCTGCGTTGTCTAAGCAGTGTATACATGCTTTGAAGGCCAGCACGTGACAACACCTCGACATTTGTCACGTTATCTTTCCACGAAATGCCGAGGATGTGGCGTAGACACCGTAGATGGAAGGTATTGAGTCTTCTTTCTTGCTTAGCATTGGTTGCCCATGTCTCGCTGCCATATAGAAGTGTGCTGGTGACGCAGGCGTTATATACCACGGCTTTGGTCTTCGTTGTGAGTTTGGAGTTTCCCTAAACACGCGATGTGAGGCGGGCAAAGGTAGCTGCAGCTTTGCCAATGCGACTGTCAGTTTATGTGTCCAGTGAGAGTTAGTCATCGATGGTAGACCCCAGGTATGTGAAGTGGTGCACTGCTGCCAATTCATAGTTATCGATAGTGATAACTGGTTCAGCAACCACATCCTGACTAAGCACGTTCGTTTTATTTAGGCTTATAGTGAGGCCAAAGTCCTTGCATGCTTGGGTGAAGCGATTCATCAAGCTCTGAAGCTCCTGTTGGCTTTGACTGACGATTGCAGCTTCATCAGCGAACAACAAGTTTCTTATAGTGACCTTTCTGATTTTTGTTTTTACCTTCAGCCTTGCGAGATTAAACAGACGGCCATCTGACCTAGTGTGAAGGCATATTCATTTAATCGCATCTCTGAAAGCATGTTTCAAGAGTAAGGCAAAGAGGATCCCGAAGAGGTTTTTTTAGCCAGAATGCAGCCTTGTTTAAAGCCACTTCGTATGTCAAAGGGCTGTGATGTGCTTCCAGTATACTGGACTGTTCCATTCATGTCGTCATGGAAAGACTTTATCATTTCTAGCAATTTAGCAGGGCAGCCTATTTTCATGAGGATTTTGAAGAGTCCATCCCTACTGACCGGGTCAAATGCCTTTGTGAGGGCCTATAAAGGCAACATATAAAGGCCTTTTCTGCTCTCTTGATATTTCCTGAAGCTGGCGGAGAGAAAAGATCATGTCTGTTATTGATCTACCAGCTCGGAATCCACACTGTGACTGGATATATGCGCTCGGCTAACTTGTATAGTCGCATTAAGACGACTCTGGCAAAAACCTTACCAACAATACTAAGAAGAGAGATTCCTCTGTCATCACTTCTGTCTCCTTTATTTTTATACAGTGTTACAATCTTGGCATCTCGCATGTCTTGAGGAATAGTTGTCTCTTCCTAGCACTGGCACAGCACCCTATACAGGGGATGTAATAGCGTGCTCTTACAGCATTTGATTAAATCAGGAGGAATCCCATCACTGCCTGGTGCTTTGCCAGAGGCGAAGCTATCAATGGCCTTGCTGAGTTCCTCTAATGTTGGTTCAGCATCCAGCTCCTCCAAAGTTGGCAGACATTTGACAGCATCAAGGGCTACAGGCGTGGCGGTATTTTCTGTAGCATAAAGCTCAGAGTAGTGCTCGACCCACCTCTCCATCTGCTTACCCTTATCGGTTAACTTCTCTCCGCTGATGGTTTTTAGCGGTGCCGTCTTTCTCTTCTGGTGACCAATGGCTTTCTTTATATAGTCCGTTCGGAAATTCGTGCCCACAGAAAGCGTCAATTTTTTCCAAAACTGTTTGTTGTATGGACATGAATTTTTGCATGCAGTCTTAGATTTTCCATGCAGTTATTAATATATTTTTTGCCCTTACAAAACTCATGTCATGTTCGAATTTTCTTCTTTATGTTATATAAAAATTTCTTACTGTTGTCTGGGTTAATTTTTAGTAGTTTTACAGGAAAGTTACAAGATCCGTTCAAAAATATTTTTTTTTGTTTGAATTAGTTACTCGCGACTGTGTACAATAGGTGCGCACTCGTGCGGACA
>JAMPIV010017532.1:0-158336 GCA_024509875.1 Oreohelix idahoensis
AAGCTTTCATTTCATAACCCTCCACTCCCAAAGGAGCATAGGCCTTCAACAAACACATGCCAAGTCCTCCTGTCACGTGCCATCATCTCAAGTTCTTTCCATGTTCTCCTCATCATTTTCACTGTTTCCAACTCTCTTCTCCATGTACTTCTTGGTCTTCCTCTGCCTCTCTTGCCCTGGGGGTTCCAGAACAAGGACTGCCTTGTAATGCTATCAACAGGTTTCCTCAGTGTGTGTCCTATCCATCGCCATCGTCTTCTTCTCATCTCTTGTTCCATTGGCACTTGTCTAGTTCTTGTCATCAGTTCCACGTTGGTAACCTTGTCATACCATTTTAATCCCTCTATTCTACGCAAGCACCCATTTATGAAAGTCTGTAGCTTTTTGGTTGTTGTCTTTGTTGTTCTCCATGTCTCCGAGCCATACAATAGGACTGACTTCACATTTGAGTTGAAGATTCTTATTTTCGTGTTGGATCCGATTTCTCTTGATCTCCATATATTTCCCAATGCAATGAAAGCTCCTCTTGCCTTTTGTATTCTTATTTTGATATCGCTGTCTGTCCCTCCAACTTTGTCTATATTACTGCCAAGATATGTGTATGATTCTACATCTTGTATTGGTGTTTCTTCAAGTTCAACCCTGTTATCATTACCTGCATTTATTCTCATTATTTTTGTCTTTTCCCTGTGTATTTTCAGACCCAATTGCTGTGACCTCTCATCGAGTGTTTTCAATTTGTCCTGCATCTGATTACGGTTATGGGACAGAAGAGCCAAGTCATCAGCAAAATCCAGATCATCCAACTGCTTAGTCAGAGTCCACTGGATTCCATTTCTGTTGTGTGTTGTCGATGATCTCATAACCCAATCTATTGCCAGCAAGAAAAGAAATGGAGACAAGAGGCATCCCTGTCGCACTCCTGTTCTTATCCCAAACGGTTCTGTAAGCTGTCCTTCGTGAAGAACTCTGCATGTCATGTCTTCATATGTTTTCTTTATTAAATTAATGATCTTCAGGGGAACTCCATAATGCCTCATCAATTTCCAAAGTGATTCTCTGTCTACACTGTCAAATGCCTTTTCGTAGTCCACAAATCCGATGTATAGTGGTGAATTCCATTCCAGACTTTGTTCAACTATTATTCTCAAAGTGGCTATCTGGTCTGTACATGATCTGTTTTGTCGAAAACCTGCTTGTTCATCTCTCAGTTTCTTGTCTATGGACTCTTTTAATCTCTCAAGGATAATCCTGTTTAATACTTTTCCTGGCACTGATAGTAACATTATTCCTCTATAATTTGTGCACTCTTGTAAATTTCCCTTCTTAGGCAACTTAACCAGATATCCTTCCTTCCATTCTGCTGGTATCTCTTCCTTTTCCCAGACTTTACCAAGTAATTTATATAACATCTCTGTAGCCGTGTCGATATCTGCTTTGATGGCCTCTGCTGGAATGCCATCAGGTCCAGACGCTTTTCCCTCTCTTAGAAGCTTTATGGCTTTCTTTATTTCTTCCTTCGTTGGTCTTTCACCGTTAATTTGTAGCTCTTCTTCTGCTGGCTGGATGTCCGGCGGGTTTTGTGGAGCTGGTCTATTGAGAAGGTCCCCAAAATATTCTGTCCACCTCTTCATTTGCTCTTGTATATTGCTGAGCAGTTTCCCATTCTTGTCTTTTATGAGGCAACTTGTTTGCTTGTATTTCCCTGTTAGCTTCTTTGTGCTGCTATACAGTTCTCTCATATTTCCTTTGGCTGCAGCATCTTCTGCCTCTCTTGCCAACTCCTCAATATACTTCCTCTTGTCTCTTTTGATACTTCTTTTTACTTCTTTGTTTGCTTCTGTGTACACTTCTTGAGCCTTGGCTTTGGAGCTTCTAGTTTTGCTTGTGTTTAACTCTGCTTTCTTGTTTTTTCTGTCTTTTATCTTATTGATGGTTTCTGTTGTTATCCATGCTTTTTGTTGTCTTTCCCTTTTCCCCAGTATTTCTTCACATGTCTCCTTCCATACTGTTTTGACCTGCTGCCAATAGTCTTCTGTATTCTCTACATCTTCCAGCTGTTGGAGCACTTGGAATTTGTTGGATACTGTGACCGCAAATTTGTCTCTTGTTTCTTGATTTCTTAGCTGTCCTACATTAAACTGTTGTCTATAATTTTGCATTGTTGCATATCTCTTGAGTTTCATTTTTACTTTGGCTATCAGAAGATGGTGATCTGATGCCACATCTGCTCCTCTATATACCTTTACATCCTGCAATGATGATCTAAACTTCTTGTTTATGCATATATGATCAATCTGATTTTCTGTTCTATGGTCTGGTGATATCCATGTTGCCTTGTGTATTCTCTTATGTGGAAACATGCTTCCTCCTATAGCCAGTTGATATGAAGCACAGAAGTTTGCGAATAGCTCTCCATTTTCATTCATTACTCCTAGCCCATGTTTTCCCATGACTTCTTCAAATCCAGTGTTGACTGTACCTATCTTTGCATTCATGTCACCCATCAAAATTGTGATGTCTCTTCTTTTTACTTTATCCATAATTTCCTGTAGTTTAGTATAAAATGCTTCTTTCACAGACTCTTCTTTGTCATTAGTTGGTGCATAACATTGGATGACATTTACATGAATTTTCTTTTTAGCTGTTTTGAAAGAAGCTGTTATTATTCTGGGTCCAACAGCTTCCCATTCAATTAGTGCTTTCTGTGCTTCTTTAGATAACATAAGAGCTACCCCTTCACTGTGGTGTGAACTTTCGTCTTCATGTCCTGAGGACAGCACCAATTCACCTGTGATGAGTTTCTTCCTGTCTACCCCCTTCCACTTTGTTTCACACATTCCCAGAACCTCGATTTTGTATTCCCTCATTTCTGCTGCTACTTGCGCCACTTTCCCTTGTTCGTTTAATGTCCGAACATTCCAGGTGCCAAATCTGGAAGTTCTCCTAGAAGAAAGAAGGTTAGTCAGCAACACAGACTCCTTTCGGCTTTCTCTGTGTTGCATCATACGCCTCCCCGCGAGAGGACCTTCCCCTGTCTTGGATGGCTGTGTTTTATTTTCTTTATTGACTTGTCCATATTTGTTGAAGTTTTTTGTGGTTTAAATTTTTTTACAGGATGGTGTAACCGGCCCCATGCCCAACCCTCCTTAGTCGCTTTTTACGACATGCTTGGTAGGGGACAGTGTTACTATTCTTTGCTCCCCTTTCGGGCCCCGGTAACACACGGGTGAGGCTTTACATTTACCTTTTAATTTATATATGTGTATTTAGAATGTCTCACGACACAGACCATGACAGAACCCCTATTATAACGATCCACCTCTCGAATTGTGTCATCAGTAAATCGCTGTCCTGGTCGTCTCCAATCTCGAATCCTGGCATCATTGAATGACACAGTGAAGCAAGATTCATCAGTGAAGAGAACTTGACTCCATTGTTGCCTTGTCCATCGGATGTGCTCGCGACACCAAGCAACACGGGCTCTGCGATGAGCAGGAGTAAGAGGGATTCTGACTGCAGGACGTCGAGCAGCCAGTCCAAATTCTTGTAAACGTCTGCGAATGGTGCTTTGACTGACATTAACGTTTACAGTTTGTCTCAGCTGACATCTTAGAGTGGAACAAGTCACTGTTCAATGGCGCAGGACTGACAACAAGAGGTACCGGTCATCATGTCTATTGGTGCATCTAGAGCGACCTGGCCTGTGGCGATCCTTCCCACTTCCTGTGGCCTGAAATCTCTCCAAAATTCTTTGGATAGTAGAGTGTGACACTGCAAGCCGTCTAGCAACCTCACCGACAGATAAACCACTTTCAACCCACGCTATAGCCCTTATTCTTTGTAAGGTGTCAAGACTTCTTCTCGGTGGCATGGTTTTTGCAAGTGATGAAACTACCCTAAGTCTGCTGATTGTAAAACAAATTAAGAGTGAACTCTGTTCATGAAAAGTCGCCATTGCACGTGGAATGTCAATCAGCACGATTACTTCACCTGTTTGGTTGTACGGAAGTTTGAAAAAAAAAAACAGATTAAAAATGTGAATTTACGGTCAGCAAACCAAATTGCACGTGATCACCATGATTGTCGGTGAGTTGTTTTTATGCTTAACGTGCATAGAGGACTGTCAGAGGAAGATATTGCACCCATTTTTACTAAAAACTTCCTTCATTTAATCATTCTATGCGCTTATATAGAAGTGTATTGAAAATAATAGGGTGGCCCTTGACATTTGACGAGTAGTATATTTTAGCACAGGTAAGCGGTTTGTAAGAGCATTTCCAAATTTGTCTCTGTTATGAACCGCGTACTCCTGTGGCCGTTTGATCTTCGCGAACTTTCTTTTCTCGCACTCCAGTGTGATAATTTTTTTTTCTTCAGAAATCCTCCCTCGTGCATTGCGCCGAAGTTAGTATGGGAATTCTATCGCTCAAAGTTCATGTGTACGGCTGCATTAACTTATTCCTGAAGGCAGAACTTCTACTTAAGCGAGTCTAAATTGGAGCTGGGACAGGAAAATATCCAACAATTCTAGTTAACAAAAGTCAACATTAGCGGAGTTTTTTTTTTTTTTTTTTTAAATAACCAAAGGTAAAAAAAGACTTACCAACGGGCTGATCACCCGTTTGCCAGTCACTTCGATTACGGAAACAACAGCAAATGGATTGATTTGCCGTTGCCCTAAAGACGCCAATAGGCGTGATGGGAAACAATGGCAAAGAAAACCTATCTGCTGTTGCCCTAAGACGCCACTAGGCGTAATGGCCACTGACTGCTTTGACGGTCGGTGGCTAAGGACGGAAGAAGAGAAGGAGAAAAAAAGACTTGGCCGGGGCTTCGAATTAAGCGAAAATCGACTTGAGCGAGTCCGAGTTAAGTGGACTGCACTGTGTAACTTTATCTGATCACAGAACTTGGTTGTCTTATATAGCAGCATATGTGAGTGCGAGTATAGGCGCCCTCAGATGAAGAAACGTTTGCAGCAAAAGCAAACTCGAGTTGTTGCCAGCCGCGCGACGTCACACGTAACTTACCTTAACAAAAACAACATCCGACAGACAATTTGCAGTTACCTTTCAGCAGTGATGACTTCTGGCATATGCCATCATTTGCTTCTCCATCCTTCCCGTAAATGTATTATTAACTAGCGGAAACTTTTTTATATAGACAATTTTTTTCCTGATGTGAATTTTTAGTGAGCTAACTTTCCGTAGCTTGAAAACATTTTAGCGCGGAATAATATTTATCTTTGTTCGTAAATATTTGCAGCCCCGATATTTAGATTACTTGGGACAACTTTTTAAGAGGTAACCGTTGTTTTTTCTAAAGCGGACGATTAAGTGGAAATTACTGTAATGGTGTTGTGTACTCATGCAGGGGAAAATATACCTGGCCATCCACTTTGTTTCTGTGCTGTAAAATGTATGGAATTTTTCTTTTCTTTCTTTTTTCTTTTAACGCATTTGGTAACTAACAGCAGTAAAAGTAGTCCCTAAATCTTGTTGTTTTTTCTGTATTTATTTCGCTTCTATACGGCAGTGAGACATGGCCAACTTATGCTAAGCAAGAAAGAAGGCTCAATACCTTTCATTTATGGTGTCCACGCCTCATCCATGGTATTTCGTGGAAGGACAAAGTGACATATGTCGATATGCTTTCATGTGCTAGCCTTAAAAGCAAGTAAACTACGCTGCCATGGTGTGGCAGAATGGGGCGACCCCTCTCGATTTGTGTTTCACTACGGCGGTACCAGTTACATTTTGGTACTATTTTATTGCGTGCTTTCAATTGCCGCACTTTCTTTCTTTCTTTATCTGCTATGTGTAGCAGATATTTTCTCATTTTTAAATATTCTTACACTCCTCTCAGCGATAGTCGCCATGTCTGTGTGTTTACCTGTCTATCCCTGCAGATAGAGTAGACGGTGATGGAAGGTTGACCGACAGAAATCATGTTGTACCACAAGGGTGCGACTGTTTTCGCACGTAAATGGCCAAGCGAGTTTACTTAGCGCTGATATGGCTCGTGTGATCGACTAATTATTGTCGTGATAAGATACAGCACAGATGGTCAAACAAAAGTTTGTATTTGCACAAGCAGCGCAGGTCAAGTATCGACGTGGTGGGATGACAGACACACCTGAGCGGAAATGTTGTGATATTTACGGGTAGTTGTAAGAAATTATATGTAATCATTGACGAGAATATTTGAATGTCACGATTGCCATATATGGAAGACTTGACCTTTACATTATGTTCAAAATTTGTCCAGGTCAGGAATATTTTGAAATCGCCCCCACCTTTTGGTTTGAAACGATTGGCGCTTTCTTAGCTTCATTACAAACAGATGGAATTCTATCGCTCAAAGTTCATGTGTACGGCTGCATTAACTTATTCCTGAAGGCAGAACTTCTACTTAAGCGAGTCTAAATTGGAGCTGGGACAGGAAAATATCCAACAATTCTAGTTAACAAAAGTCGACATTAGCGGAGTTTTTTTTTTTTAATAACCAAGGGTAAAAAAAGACCTGGCTAAGGGCTTCGAATTAAGCGAAAATCGACTTGAGCGAGTCCGAGTTAAGTGGACTGCACTGTGTAACTTTATCTGATCACAGAACTTGGTTGTCTTATATAGCAGCACATGTGAGTGCGAGTATAGGCGCCCTCAGATGAAGAAACTTTTGCAGCAAAAGCAAACTCCAGTTGTTGCCAGCCGCGCGACGTCACACGTAACTTACCTTAACAAAAATGGATGAGGACAGGACAGTGAATAAAACCTGACACTTCAGTCAGTCAAATCTACTGTGAAGATCGCTTGCCAAGACACCAGACATGCCAGAAGTTAGAATTCGGAGAATCTTGACAGACTAACAAAAACAGCCCAGGAAATCTCTATCATTTTAATAATGAAAGCTGCTGACTGAGGAAACTGAAGGAAACACACGGAGTCAGAGAGGGAATTAAAGTTAAAATTAACGACCCCAAGTACACGTGAAATAAGGCATCTGCCAGTGCCTTTTATTCCTCTGAGCAAAAACGTATGTGAGCCAGGATTGGCTTATTGGTGGTACCAGCTGAAAGTACTATCTCTTGAACAAGAAGGGACAAGTGGCCTACGGTTTAAGACGAGGGCTGACATTTCTGGGAAACGAGCTACATCCGCTAACCTTGACCAGCGACGAGCGTGAGCAGTGTGAAAAGAACCAACCCATCAGAAGGAACAGAACCGTCATTGGCAGCTACGTTCAGTATATATGCTGACACTTGAACTTCTTGTAAAATTGTACACCACATCACGACCGTGATGATAACTTTTTCTTGATCCATAACTATTCAAATTATTTTCAAACTGTTAAAACAAAATTAATTATTCAATTTTGTTATTTGTAATTTTACAAATTTGACTTCGATTTAATCCTTTTAAATGCACTGCATGTTATCTCAGTCAATTTACTAAACATACTCTAAAGAGAACTATACCAGAAAAATAAGAATTTCACTGAGTATATCAGAGGTGGGGGCTTAACGGCTAAAATTAATCATTGCTTAATTCTTCACAAAAGTTGTCGGCAGATTCCAGAATTAACGTGCTTAGTCAAAGCAGCATTGTTTTTGCTTATCTGAATATCTTGTGAACATACCCTTGTAATAGAAGTGTCATTACCTTTCTATCTAAATATCTGCCAAGAGATTATCTTGTGCGAAGGTAGATACCTTTGAAGGCCCATATTAGGTACTCTTGAGTTTTGGCCACTGTTGGACCACTGCTGCAAAGTAGGGGAGGCAATACCGTCACACTTGGCCATATCTGCCGAGTATCCCGAAATATATTGTTACGGACAAATAGCAAAAGAACAGTCGCGCGACCGCAGCTGAGGTTCAAAGATGTGTGCAAGAGAGATAAGACCAGCTGAGGTTCACAGATGTGTGCAAGAGAGATATGACCAGCTAAGGTTCACAGATGTGTGCAAGAGAGATATGACCGGCTGAGGTTCAAAGATGTGTACAAGAGAGATATGACCAGCTGAGGTTCAAAGATGTGTACAAGAGAGATATGACCAGCTGAGGTTCAAAGATGTGTGCAAGAGAGACATGACCAGCTGAGGTTCAAAGATGTGTACAAGAGAGATATGACCAGCTGAGGTTCAAAGATGTGTGCAAGAGAGATATGACCAGCTGAGGTTCAAAGATGTGTACAAGAGAGATATGACCAGCTGAGGTTCAAAGATGTGTACAAGAGAGATATGACCAGCTGAGGTTCAAAGATGTGTACAAGAGAGATATGACCAGCTGAGGTTCAAAGATGTGTACAAGAGAGAAATGAAGGCACTGGACATAAATCCAGTTACCAAGTGGTGATGCTTCTTACGGCACCACCTCAGATTGGGTGAACAGAAGCTCTCACAACAGGCAGAAGAGAAAAGAGTACGCCGAAGGAACACCGGGCATACATTGAGAGTTGTCATATTTTCATGTGTTCTTTCTCTCACCCTGGATATATATATATATATATACCCGGCGTTGCCCGGTTTTTCTAGTAACTGTTTATGAAACTTACATACATAAGTTACACACATGGAAGTTACACAAGTTACAATTAATATATTTGACTACATCGTGTCATATTTACTTATCGTTATTTTCTACATTTATTACACTGGTATACACACATTTTGGTGCCTTAAATTTTATAGCTGTTCTTGGGTAATTTTGGGTTGCTGATTCCAAAAATGTAATCAGATTTTTTCTATCAGCTCTAATTTTTGAGATAACTAAGAAGGACCATATTAGTAGGGCAATTGTTATGTACAATCCTAGAGTTAGGTGCTATCAGTGGCATGATGACTTTAGTCTGCATTCATATTATATGTAATTACTGTGCATATATTATCAAAAATGTAATAACACTTTATCACTAGCACTTGCTTAGTCAACACGCAAAAAGGATCTTTTCGAGGACTTCCTGGAATGTTATATGCCCGGACAGTCACGCTTAAGGGTCCAACAGTAATCTGCCATCATGTGGGCATCCCAAAGTCCCTGGTATCTCTCTTCCATTGTTTTTATATCTTGGTGAAATCTGTCACCTTGCTCCTCACTAAAGTCGCCAAGATTCTCCGGAAATAAATGTAAATGGTTATGGAGGTAGTGCAATTTTATGCTCATGTTGCATCCAAGTTCACAAAAACTCGACAGCATGTTTCCAACTATTTCAGAATAATTGTCTGCTTTAAAGTTACCCAGAAAGTTTTGCACAACTAAAACAAATGATGACCAGGCTGTGGACTCTGTTTTGTTCATGAAATCAATAAAATTTGTATCTTTTATTTACTTTCTAATTTGAGGTCCATCAAAAATTCCAGCTTTAAGTTTGTCTGTGCTCAATTTTGGAAACTTTCTGCATAAGTAATTAAAACAGGTACCATCTTTGTTCAGTGCCTCAACAAATTGCTTCATCAAGCCAAGCTTTATATGTTATGGTGGCAGTAGAACTCTTTTTCGATCAATGAGAGGCTTATTGACAATATTTTTTTCTCCAACTTTAAATTCATCCCTCAACGGCCACTGTTTCTTTGTCCAGTGCATATCTTTTGCCCTGCTATCCCACAAACATATAAAGTATGGATATTGAATCCCATTTGCTGGCCAAGCAAGAAGTTCATCATATTAAGATCTACACAAACCATCCAGATATGTTCTAAATACTTCAATTTTTCCAGAACTGTGCTTATTGTAGCATACTCCTCCTTCATTGTAGTAGAATGAGCAATTGGAATTGAGCCATATTTGTTACTATTGTGTAAGAGAACACCCTTCAAACTTCTTTTAGAGCTGTCAATGAAAAGTCGCCACTCATCTGGTGTATAACTTACACCCATTTTGTTAACAAGACCTCCTACATTAGTATAAAACATAAGGTTGTTTTCTTTACAAAGAATGGAATAAAACCTTGCTCTTTGCCGCGATAAAATGTAACCTTTGTTTCAGCTGTCAGTAATTTTTTTCTTTCAATCTTGAAGCCAAAAGTTCTGAAGATTCCTTGGAGAGATATAGATCTCGGATTAGATCATTTAGTTCAAGCTGGTCGAAGCGTTGAGCATCTGAAAAATCATCTTCGAAATCACTATCACTGTCACTTGTCGTTCCACATGCCACTGCTGTCTCATCTTCTAGCAGGGAATCCGAAATCTGACTGAAATTTGGAATTGGTATGTCATCTCCGTGTGGAACAGGTCGCCTAGCAGAATCTAAATCTGGATATTTCCACTTTTTGTGATTTTTTTCCATTAATTCTCTTAATATTCACAACACAGAAATAACAGTCATCATAGTGGTTCTTGGGCTCTCTCCAAACCATTGGAATTCCAAATTTTAAACATGTTCTTTTCCCACAAGTCCACTGTCGCAGGTGTTCAACACATGTTTTGCAAACAATATGAGGAGCCCAAGACTTGTCCTGGTCACCTAGTTTTACTTTAAAGTAAGCAAAGTATGCCTTTTTCACAAAAACAGTAATATGCTTTCTATGTTCCTCTTTGAAAGTGTACTCTCCACAAATATAACAAAATAAATGCGGTGAAAGAAAACATGCTCTTCTTGAAGATGATGCCATTCTCTGTTAGAAGTGTAATAAAATAAGTAGCATACTAACATGCATGCAGTGGCTTAAAATCTAAAAAAGGCAATTCTGGGAAGATTCTTGGAAAACTGAAACTCAGAGTAAACAAGCAGTTTTCTTATGTAAAGGACTAGACAGCAATAGTTTTTTTTTACATAGCCTTATATAGAAAATATTGTAATAATACAGGGTGACCCCAAAAATAAAAACGGACCCGCGCGCGCACAAAAAGTGCGCGCGCGGGCCCGTTTTTTTTTTTTGGGTCGCCCAGTATTAATGAAATACAAAAATGTCTGTATCTCAAAAACTAGAGCTGCTACAGACAAGTAAATGTGATATTTGGATTGAGCAGGCCTCATTTATGTACAATCCGGAGTAAAATGTTTGGCACCAAATTTTTTTTTTATTTTAGGGCTGTGTTATTGCAACATTATTCCAAATTATACCTGTTAATTACCTTTATTTATTTATTTACTAATTTATTTACTGTTCACAGGACTCAAAGTTTCCTCCATTATTTATTTACGAGTACACCCACCAATGATTTTAACCTACCCGTCTATTCTGTGTTTATCGTCTTCCACTACACATTACTGGACACAAGTATTTCGGCCTTTATTTGGTCTATACTTGCTGATAGGAAAGTTATATTAGTGATTGCGTCTTTAAACTGTCTGGGTCGACCACGGGTCCTGTATACCATAGTTGTGTGAGTGTCATGAGAATGACCTCAGTCAATAATGTACGTTTTTTGGGGTGCAAAATTGGCCGAGCGTCCTTTCACGATGTACTGTCACAGCAAGTCGATGGCGCCGTTTGGTTGGTACTAGGTTCGATTCCCGGTAAGCCTATCACTTATATTTTATTTTCTGTTGTCTAGTGTCATTCTTTATGTCCAACGAGTACCTGTTAATTACCTTTTTTTAATTTATTTACTAATTTGTCAACATTATTCCAGAGCTTTATGATAAACAATATTTTTGCTGTTGCCACCTGGGGCAAAAGTGAATAAATTTCATGGTGTGCCCACCGTGGAGCAAGCAACATATAGCTGTCTGTGTGAAAAACATGGATTTTCTAAGGTAATGCCTGCTACCTTAAGTGACTGCCCTTGGGCCTTGTTTATTGTCATTTCAAATGCAAGACCCACAGGATGTTGCAGTTTTCTATTTCCCCTTAAATTAAAAGTGTGCAATTAAACATTTTCAGTTATGTTGTAAAACATGCAAACGTATGGTTATTAATTACAAATATAAAATAATAGTTTAAACATTTGGTGTACGTCCTTTGATTTCTCTTGAATTTCTCTTTCCCTTGATTATGGCCCCTGATATGTGTAAGGCATTTATACATTTTATCGGAAAACTTGAAATAATTTTTTTCTATCATAATTACAATATTAAATTATGAAAACCCCGCGGCGTTAACCCCCAGTACCTACAGATAAACTCTGCCAAAATTCATTACGTAATGAAAAGGCATGCGGATTTGTATTAAGAACATAGAAACAACAGGATTTTGCCTTACATATATATATATATATATATATATATATATATATATATATATATATATATATATATATATATATATATATATATATATATATATATACAGAGAGAGAGAGAGAGAGAGAGAGAGAGAGAGAGAGAGAGAGAGAGAGAGAGAGAGCTCTGGATGAGAATTGAAAGGAGCGGGGAACTGCTGTAAGCAGTGATATTTATTTCTGTAAACAGGTAGTTGAGAACAGTATTGTGTCACAACACCTAACAATAATACCCTCCTTCAGTCATAACTGACTATGGGAATGATGCTCCCTCGAGGTGATAGCCCTCAGATGATGTTCGTTTCGTCGAGTTCTTTGTCTCTTCTGCTTGTCAGAGCTTTTCGCCCTCAGCTACTGTCGGCCTGACTATTCTTTTGCCATCTGTCACAACACTACTTGCATTGCAATCATATATTCTTCACCTGGGACCACACGATCAAAAATTGTACTATACGCATGTAAACTTTAACCTTTTTATACTGTCTGACCGCCCTTTTCTTGATGAAGACTTTGTTGTCGTACCTAGTGTTGAGACGTCGTAAGATAGATAGGCAGACGCATAGGTCGCTTGTACGCACGACACAAACTGACCTGCCTGATGGATGCAATCATTAACCTAATGATTTAGCTGAAAGAACCCGACAGGCCCACGTTAACTCATTAGACCAACACCACATCTGAAGTGTGCTACTGTTACGTGCAGTCTTTGATATCTTACAATATTATACATTGGTATACTTGTTATGTTCGCAAATATTTTGTAAACAAAATAGATATTTTTTAGTGCTTAAGGGAAAGTCATTATTGAGTTACTTCCCTTGAAAGTTGTGCCGTCTCTTTCGATCGAACTCCGCGGATGAATCCAGTTTTACTGCGATTTATTCTTTGTTTGGGTAGTAATAGATTGTTCTTGCTTCAGAATATCTATGGCCTGAATTTATGTGTATTGTTTGTCTGTGTAGGACGAATCTGTCTTATATCTGTATATCTTTACATATCTAAGTCGAACTATATGTTCTGTTGTCTCTAGAGAGGTCAAAGGCTGTTCGGCGGATGTGTCGCGAGAGAGGTGTGTTTTGGCTTCGCCCTGATGATGGGCTGTGTTTTTCTATGTCGGCTTGATGCCGGGAAAAAAGTGATCTCAGTGGTTTTTGGGGAAAGTGATAGTCGTCTAGACCTATCGTGTATGCTTTACCCCAGTGTTCATTCTTATTGCCAAGGAATGGCAAAATCATATTTCTGAAAACCAAGGTAATAAAGATACTCTTTTGAACTCTCGTACGAAGCCACCGTTTTTCGATAGGGATGATTTGTACGTCTGAGAGGATACATCTAACTAGATGAAAAAAACGATTCTGATTCCTAGCAGCACTATATCCTGTAGAATGCAGTCAATTGTTCATGATCAAATCTACAGAGCAATGAAATGTTTAATGAATGACTAACTTTAGGACAGATTCATTATCTGTATCCAAACGTGAGTGACAGCTCACGAGTGAAGCCATCTTGGAACCAAACATGTAGTGACTTTCAAGAAGAGAAAAGGGATGCCCGTATTATCGCTTGATTAGTCCAGAGATCACTGCTACACATGAGAACCCATTGCTAGCGGTTCAATATAATTATATGGAAAAATCTGTGCTGGACATTATGTTAAGGAATCTTCGCTAGACGAGATTAGGTCTAGAAGCCATCTTGGATATTGTTTATAATCTGACGTGCTTTGTCAGTAAACTCAGTTGATATATATATATATATGGGCAATACTGAGTGCTTGGCTACTGACAGTCCATTATACTATTATTCTACATGAGTGCCCATGTAACATAACATTGCAAGACCATTTATCCACTGTACCATGATGTATTATGCCAACCTGTGATTTGTCACTATCTGTGCTGTCGAGTGTGTACGTCCAATTAAACTTTAGTAAAGGTACACAGTCGTTGCTGACCTCTGTCTTCCAGCACACACCCATTACAAGAGGTTGTAATCAGAACACCAGAGAGCTTATCAACTGGTGGACCAGCTTTCTGGGTTTGACCTCGCAGAAGTTCAGAAGTCAACAGATTACCGATACCAGACCGTTTCCTGTGGCTGATACGACACACTTGCAGTATTGGTTTGCTCTTTGTCAACACTTCGTCACGTGACCTGTCAAGTGAATGCAGTATGTAGGTCAGCGTTGTTGACATTTTTACATTAGACATTACAGAGTTTCACAGAACAGTTGGATCAATTCTTGTCAATGTTAACAGGAAGACAGTATTATTGAACTAAGAAGTCCTATTTTCATCGATGGATCTTCTTGTTTTCTATATATGAACTTTAATATTTAAGGCCAGAATATATATTTCAATAAAGTCGCAGTTTCTTTATTTTCCATGAATAACTTTGCCATTACTGTAAAACTGAGCCTATTTTGCAACACATTACACACATGATATATGTATTTATGATATGTTACATGTTATTTGTTTGTATAGTATGTTAGTTTATATGTCAGCGGGTTGTGTTTAAGGTTGGGCGGCGTCCTCACAACAGAATATCCCACGTCATAGAGGGTCCGTTGTGGGCGTTTTCTATAGGTGCAATTTTCTTGATTGAAAATTTGCTGCGACAACTGTTGCTTTTGTGTTAGCTGTGAAGTCTGTAATTATTGTTATTTTTGTAATATTTCTTTGTTCTTTAGTTTTGTTTTGATTTGTTTGTAATTTGTTGGTCTAACCTTTTCTATCTTTCAGTTCTATTCACAATTTATATTCATATATTGTGACGTCATTTGTGTTGTTATTCTTTGCAGATTCAGTGATTATTTTCATTGATTTCCCTATTTGATTTATTTTGATTTCTGCAAACGTTCTTGTATTGTCAGTCCTATTTGTACTTTATGTATTCTGTTGGTTGACATATGTTTTATATAGGTATATTTCATAAGACACAATTGCCTGTGCACTGCACTTGGATTATGGTATAAACCAGTACCTGATTATTATTACTATTATACAAGACCTTATTAAGGCTTGTGACCCACAGATATTGGGATAGTATACTGATTAATCAAGTCATTAAGAACTTGTGGTATTATTATTGGTTCAGGTGATTAGTATTATTGTTAGACATCATGTCTACATTAGAATACTTCATTACACAAGGGAAAGCCCTTGATAAGACTGGTCAACAATTAGAACAATGGGCAGTTGCTCAATATGACAAAGCATTAGCTGCAGAAGAGAGAAAAGCTCTGGCCGAAGAGGAAAGATTAGAAAGAGAAGCTGAGGCTGCTGCAGAACAAAAGAAATTGCAGTTGCAAGCGGAGGAAAGGAGATTTGAAGCTGAACAAAAAAAATTAGAAAGAGAAGCTGCTGCTGAACAAAAAAGAGTAGACAGGGAAGCTGAACAAAAAAGATTAGACAGTGAAGCTGAACAAAAAAGATTAGACAGGGAAGCTGAACAAAAAAGATTAGACAGAGAGGCTGAAGAAAAAAAAGCAATAAGAGAACATGAATTTGAGTTAGAGAAATTGAGATTGACAAGTATGAGTAATGTTAATCAGGCATCTAGTGGTAATGGTAAACCTTCTACTTACAAGGTTAAGGTTCCACCGTTCAATCAGTCCAGTGACGATATTACATTCTGGCTGGATAGATTTGAACGTTCTTGTCGTACACATAATGTGGATAAATCACAATACGCTAATCAATTATCAGAAAACTTGAAAGGTGAATCTTTGACTAGATTATGCCTTGTAGGAGAAGCAGATAAGGATAATTATGATGTCATTAGGGCGGCTTTGATAAAAAAATATCAGCTAAGTGAGGAAGGCTATCGCCTTTTATTTAAGACGATGGTGCCTGAGACGGGTGTAGAATTCTCAGAATTCACTGCAAAGGCACGTCTCACAGTTGATCGTTGGATTGAGCTTTCCAAAACAGAAAAAACGTATGAAGGACTTATGGATTTGTTGCTCAGAGATAAGATTATGTCATGTGTGAACAAACCTTTCCTTGAATTTATACATGAGCGTAAACCCAAATCTCTAAAAGAAATGGAAGAATATTGTTCCCAATATGTCACTGCACACCCCGACGTGACTTTTGGCAACACTAAGATTAAGGAGAGTATGCCAGTTGCTTCAGCAACACCATACAATCCCAATTATTCACACAGATTTCAGGGACCTCAAAACAGATTTGATAAAAAAGGTAACCATAATAGTTATCAAAACCAAGGTAACCAATCATTTCAGGGTTCTTCTTCAAAGAACTGGAGACGAGCTGATAGCTCTCGACACAGGGGTGGTCATAATTATAGGAATTTCCGTAGAGGAAGTAATTATAGAAACTATCAGGGTTATCCGTCTTGGAGTCAACAAGATCATAATTACAGAGATACTCATTATAATGAATATGATAATGGTAACCAAGGGAACTATGACTCAAACCCAAATAGGGGTTACAATAGAGGTAACAATAACTACAGAGGTGATAATAACCGAGGTAGATCTCAAAACAAAAGACATAAACCACATTTTCAGGCAAACTCTGCACAACAAGAGTCCCATGAAGCCTATAAACAGAGTAAAGATAATAATGATGCTAGTAATATGGCATGTGCCGCTTTTGATTTTGGGAGAGCATCTCAGTGCCCCCAATGCAAAACGTTATTTGAGCCAACCACAGTGTCTACTTTAAGCTGTGGCCATCCTCTTCCTGCTCTTCCGGCATCAGTCGCGCATGATGGAAGAGGTTCTCTTGTCTTACATAAGGGTTTAGTGAATAACAATCCAGTCTCTGTGCTATTTGATTCTGGATGCACCACAATTGGTGTTAGGCAGTCACTCGTAGATCCTTCCCGTGCCACTGGACAAGTAGTCAAATGTGTAACATTTGGCGGCACATTAGAGAAATACTCTACTGCTATCATTAGGATTGCTACTCCTTTCTTTACAGGAGATGTACACGCATGTCTTCTTCCGAATCCGATCGCTGACCTCATCATCGGTCGCATTCATGGAGTCAAAGAATGCACTCCGCAACAAATTTCCACGTGGGAAAGGCAAAACATGCAGATTGCTAACGCTGTAGTCACTAGAGCTCAGGCTCTTAATATGCCTCAAACTTCATCTACTGAAGATAATGAAGTGCATAACCAAGATAATCCCTTGGTAATTTCTCGTGACTCGTTTATAAAACAGCAAGAAGATGATCCCACTCTGAAGAAATTCTTCATTCTTGCAACTAAAGGTGATCCGAATAAAGACACAAGTCGTAAATCGTGGATTACAAAGAAGAATGGCGTACTTGTACGTATGGTTCAAGACTCCATTACGTCAAGTCATTCTCAAATCCTGGTTCCCAAGAATTTGAGAGTTAAAATTTTGCAGCACGCTCACGACTCTCAGTGTGCTGGACACATGGGTTTTTCCCGTACTAAGTCAAGAGTCCTTGCGGCTTTCTTTTGGCCATTGGTAAACAAGGACATACGGATTTATTGTCGATCTTGTAAAGTATGTCAGGAAGTTAAATCCAAAGGTCCACGGCATGCTGCACCCATTCAGGCGGCGGACATTCCTATTCGGCCGTTTCAAAAAATGGCCATAGACATTATTGGTCCATTTAAGATCAAGTCTGCCAGAGGACATCAGTTTATCTTGACGTGTGTTGATATGTGCACACGTTGGCCAGAGGCTATTCCTCTGAAGAGCATTACTACTGCTGATATTGCAGATGCTCTTTGGCTTATATTTTCTCGTCTGGGGTTCCCCGGAGAGATATTGTCAGACCATGGCACCCAACTAATATCAGATACCATGTCTCAAGTAATGTCTACTCTGCAGATAGATAGATCTTTAAGTAGTATCTACCATCCAATGTCTAATGGTATGGTCGAACGCCTTAATAGAACACTTAAAAACTTACTGGGGAAGATAACTGAGGATCATCCTCAAGACTGGGACAGAGTTTTACCTGCGGCCCTCTTCGCTTACAGAGAGGTACCCAATGAACATACAGGATTTTCTCCCTTTGAACTCGTCTTTGGCGCGCGTCCGCGTGGCCCTATGTCGTTGCTTCACGATCTCATAACATCTGACAATATTGACGATGACACAAAGTCATCCTACGAATATGTCATCGCGTTGAGACAAAAGATTATCGAAGCATGCAAATTAGCAACTTCTTCTTCTGAATTTGCGAAACAGAAGGCAAGGCAATTTGCCAATAAGAAGAGATGCTTACGACAACTTTGTCCTGGTGACAAAGCATTTGTATTACTACCTTGTAGGGAAAACAGATTACTTATTTCTTGGAAAGGTCCGTACGATATAATATCGAAAATTTCCGATGTCGACTATATTGTCGATATTGATGGGAAGCATAAAACCTTCCACATCAATATGCTTACTGAATTCCATGAACGTCCGGATTATTTGCAACCCATTTTCCAAGCAACGGACAATTCTCCAGTACAACATGGTCATTACTCATCACTGTCCGTGATACAGGATGAGGAAACAAGTTTTTCAGATGTAAATCTTCCTCTTCCAATGATCCCACTTCATTCTAGTGAATCATGGAAGAACGTTACTGTCTCTCCTGATTTGTCTCTAGGAGAACAGCGACAAGTTTCAACTATGTTGCAAACATTTCAGGATGTACTCACTGACATCCCTGGACAAACGAATGTCATTGAACATGACATTGTTCTAACTGACCATACTCCTATTAGGGTTAGACCTTATCCTATACCTATACATTTTCAAGCACAGGTCGAGAAAGAGTTGGATGAGATGATAGATTTGAAAATAATCGAACCATCCACCTCTGCATATTCTTCGCCGATGGTTATTGTGCGTAAAAAAGACAATAACATACGTCTTTGCGTTGACTATCGAAAATTGAATCAAGTAACGAAGTTCGATGCCGAACCTATGCCTTTACTGGAAGAGCTACTTACTCGACTCTCCAAATCTCATTTTTTCACTAAACTTGATTTGTCTAAAGGATATTGGCAAGTTCCTTTATCTGAACGCGCCAAACCTCTCACGGCTTTTTCAACACCTAGAGGTTTGTTCCAATGGAATTTTATGCCTTTCGGTCTTATGAACGCACCAGCTACATTCGTACGCATGATGCGCCGAATCCTATCTTATCGGTCAGATGTCATTGCATATCTAGACGACATCTGTCTTTTCAGCGATACTTGGGAAGATCACTATTCAGGGTTAGATGAATTGCTGTCTACTTTGCGTGAGCACAACCTGACAGCGAAACCCTCTAAAGCCTATATTGGTTTTAGCGAAATTTCTTTCCTAGGCCACCGAGTTGGTCATGGTTTCCTAAAGACAGAGGACCATAATACTAGTAAGATACTTAACATCTCAATCCCTAAGACTAAAAAACAGGTGAGAAGTCTGTTAGGTCTTATTCAATTTTATGGCAGATTCATTCAGAATCTATCCTCTATCATGGCACCTCTTTCAACACTTCTAAAGAAAGGTTCGCCTAATGTGGTCCACTGGTCTCAGGAATGCCAATGCTCTCTGGATAAGATTAAAACATTGTTTTCAACACCACCTATTTTAGTGCTACCCACTAAAGATAAGACATTCGTTCTTCGTAGTGACGCTTCATCCACTGGGATTGGAGCGGCACTAATGCAAGAGTACTCTGGAACTCTGCATCCTGTAATGTATATTTCCAGAAAACTTAATGCGGCAGAAAGGAATTATTCGGTTTTAGACCGTGAGCTATTAGCTATGGTTTGGTCGATCCTCAAACTACAGAGATTCCTTCTAGGCGCACATTTCATAGTAGAAACCGACCAAAAAGCTCTTACTGCTATACAGAGTAAGAATTTGAAGAGCTCGAGGTCTACTCGATATGCAATTGCTCTTCAACCTTTTCATTTCTCTGTGCGAGCTATTCGTGGATCAGATAATGTGATGGCAGACATTCTGTCAAGATGCCCACATGATTCCACATAACTATTAGGGCTTAGACTTCTTGATATGTCTAGTTCTATAGTAGTTCCTTTTCTATATCATGATAGATACACATTTGTAATTTAATAATATAATGATTGTATCACTACATAGCGGTTCATTGATGTTTATTCACCGCTGTGCTTTGATGATTTTTTTCTTCATAAATCATAAATTTAAGATATCTAATACGAAATGATGATATGAATTTTTTAGGCATTGTGTAATTGCCAGAATTGTATTATACTTTGATGACACCTTCCTGGAAAAATATACTTGTAGAGAAATAATTTCTCTCAGTTTATGAGACACATTCTCACCAGTCGCTCCATAAGTCGACTTAGCCTCATATTAGGCGTTATATGTATTCCTGATATTTTCATCTGCGCATTATTCATGCGTTGTGAGCCTATTGTACGTTGCTCCTAGATGTATTTCAAAAAAAAAAAAATGTTCCATTTTTTTTTTCCCGGGAGGTGTGGTAAGACTGTTACGTGCAGTCTTTGATATCTTACAATATTATACATTGGTATACTTGTTATGTTCGCAAATATTTTGTAAACAAAATATATATTTTTTAGTGCTTAAGGGAAAGTCATTATTGAGTTACTTCCCTTGAAAGTTGTGCCGTCTCTTTCGATCGAACTCCGCGGATGAATCCAGTTTTACTGCGATTTATTCTTTGTTTGGGTAGTAATAGATTGTTCTTGCTTCAGAATATCTATGGCCTGAATTTATGTGTATTGTTTGTCTGTGTAGGACGAATCTGTCTTATATCTGTATATCTTTACATATCTAAGTCGAACTATATGTTCTGTTGTCTCTAGAGAGGTCAAAGGCTGTTCGGCGGATGTGTCGCGAGAGAGGTGTGTTTTGGCTTCGCCCTGATGATGGGCTGTGTTTTTTCTATGTCGGCTTGATGCCGGGAAAAAAGTGATCTCAGTGGTTTTTGGGGAAAGTGATAGTCGTCTAGACCTATCGTGTATGCTTTACCCCAGTGTTCATTCTTATTGCCAAGGAATGGCAAAATCATATTTCTGAAAACCAAGGTAATAAAGATACTCTTTTGAACTCTCGTACGAAGCCACCGTTTTTCGATAGGGATGATTTGTACGTCTGAGAGGATACATCTAACTAGATGAAAAAAACGATTCTGATTCCTAGCAGCACTATATCCTGTAGAATGCAGTCAATTGTTCATGATCAAATCTACAGAGCAATGAAATGTTTAATGAATGACTAACTTTAGGACAGATTCATTATCTGTATCCAAACGTGAGTGACAGCTCACGAGTGAAGCCATCTTGGAACCAAACATGTAGTGACTTTCAAGAAGAGAAAAGGGATGCCCGTATTATCGCTTGATTAGTCCAGAGATCACTGCTACACATGAGAACCCATTGCTAGCGGTTCAATATAATTATATGGAAAAATCTGTGCTGGACATTATGTTAAGGAATCTTCGCTAGACGAGATTAGGTCTAGAAGCCATCTTGGATATTGTTTATAATCTGACGTGCTTTGTCAGTAAACTCAGTTGATATATATATATATATATATATATATATATATATATATATATATATATATATATATATATATATATATATATATATATATATATGGGCAATACTGAGTGCTTGGCTACTGACAGTCCATTATACTATTATTCTACATGAGTGCCCATGTAACATAACATTGCAAGACCATTTATCCACTGTACCATGATGTATTATGCCAACCTGTGATTTGTCACTATCTGTGCTGTCGAGTGTGTACGTCCAATTAAACTTTAGTAAAGGTACACAGTCGTTGGTGTCGATGACTTCCAGCCATACATGAGTGTGAGAAAAGAACATTTGTCAACACCACGAACTCTTCCTATCATTCGCACATTATACACTCCATCTATGTCTACACACCACTGCGTAGGTCAAGTTGACATTCCATACTCGAACCACGAGCAACACAACAACACAGTATTTAACTCTGGTGATGTTCGAGCGAGCTTCAGATTTCTCAGCATGTCTCTTGCTCAGGGCAAGGGTCTTGTATTAAGAGTTTATCAACTGATGATGATGATGTCTGCTTCCATCCACTTATATTTATCTTTTGGTGGACATCATTAATAAGAAAAAAGATTCTTATCAACTACCTCTTCCACCACTCTCCTAAAAGATATGCCACGTCTCCAACGATTGGCAGGTGTAAATCCATAATAGCACTATAATAACGATCTGTTTGCATGTACTTACGTTGACCTGGTCACATTCGCGAGGGAGTGAGCGTGGTCGTCATTTACTAATGGGACGTACAAGAAGAGCAGGCTGGTGCCAGTATGGAGACAGAGAGCACGAGAGAGGGAAGGACAGAGAAAGAGAGAGAGAGAGAACGAACGAACTTTATTTTCAAAGGGTTAAGAATTGGGCGCGCAGGCCCGTCTAACATTCTGCCCTTCCATTCTCACTTATCTTGCATACTATACCCTTTCATTCCCACATGTTACTTTAAGCATTAAAGTTATACAACATTATAAAGGTTATATAACAGCATACAATGACATTACCCAATCATAATCAAAATAAAGTATTTTTTTAAGCAAACAAGAACGTAATGAAAAAAAAGAAAACCCGAACAAACAAACAAACAAATCCAAAACATCTATACGGAAAATCAGACAATAATTTGAGTATGATCACATTAGGGTAGTATAGAATCGAAACTCCTGAAATATTTGAACAGTCTGCTATTGAGTGAGTAGAAACTCCGTGTTTTTCTTTGCTCTCCGTAACTCAAGAGCAGAATCAGATAGAACGAAGGAACGAACGTACGAACTTTATCTTCAAATGGTTTAGAATTGGGCACGCAGGCCTGTCTAGAGAGAGAGAGAGAGAGAGAAAGGGAGAGAGAAAGAGAGAGAGATAGACGGTATGATTGTATGGAAATGAATCCTGGACTTTGAGCAAAGAAGCGCATCAGTCATTTAAGGCAACATAAATATTCTTAACGTTAAGAATTTTATGGACAGCGAAGATAACTAACCGAGAATGCTTGAGCGGATTTAATGAATAAAGAAATATAAAACACATATAAGACGATAATCAACATTATTGGACATGTGATGAGAAATAGAGAACTTGAAGATATCGTGACAACTGGAAAAATAGTTGGAAAGAGAAGTAGAGAAAAGGGAAAAGTTGATGATAGCCTGACGTTATGACGAGAAAAGGTCCAAACAGAACTTGGAAGAACATTAAAATACTAAATACCAATCATTGTTGTAAATAGGTTATGTATTTTAAAAGAAAATTCCTTTATAAACCAGCGATAATTGTTTCATTCGTGGGCACTTTTTGTTTTTAATTTTTAAAGAAATTAGACGAGATCAGAATAGCATCAGATGATAAATATTAGACAAACATAAAGGTATGTTTTCAGGCACTCGTAAGAAATAAAGAAGTAGAACATTAACCTACCCTCTGTCTTGTACTTACTGTTCTTAGTCTTCTATCATTTACTAGACACAGTATTAAGGTCTTTGTCTTGTGTAGTCTGACCTATACTGTATAATAGGGGAACAACAGAAGTGATTGCGTCATTAACAGGCTGAACTGCCCATGGTAAATTTCCGGTGTTATGTGTTGCGGGTCGCACTAATGACCCGTCATCGAAGCATCATTTTTGGTGATGCCTAGATGGCATGGAGGATAGTGTGATTCGCTTGCATAGCTAGGCGGGGTTGTTGCACGGAAGGTCCTTGGTTCGAATCCTGGGTAAGCCACTCACATCTGTTGTTTTTCTGTTGTCTAGTGTTCTACTTCTTTATTTCTTACGAGTGCCTGAAAACATACCTTTATGTTTGTCTAATATTTATTTACTGTTTACAGGCCTCGGGTTTCCTTTCCTTATGCGTTAGCATCAGATGATTTTTATTTGCCTTCGTTATCCGCCATATTGGCAATGTGTCTACCATATTCAACATAATTGTTGATTATAGTTGGGTTATTTAATATAGATTTACTCTTAATTTTGTATGTTAATTACACTATAATGATATGTACAATGAACTGAAGCGTTTGAATGGAGTGAGATATTGACATAGTAGTGGGCGAATAAGTTAACGTTATTACTAAAAGAGACCAGATAAGGAAAGACTAGTTAGGAAAGATACAAAAGCAGAAATTGTGGTAGAAATGGTATGAAACAATTCCACGTGAAGAAAGAACAAACTATGGTAAAGTATAGGAACCTGTGTTGATACTGTCGTTTGTGTAAATAACTCTTTTTCCGACATCTTGTTTTTCCCAGGTACAGTGTACAGGTGTGCATTTCTAAGTTCCGTGTATTTAACCATCGTTTTTTTTTTCTCCTACATTTCTCCTTTCCTGCCTTTCATTGCTTTCTACGTTTTTGGTTTCTTATCAGCTTTCACCTTTTGATGTGTCTTGTAGTATGTAGAATTATTTCTCCTTAATACTGGTTGGCGCTTGATGTTCTAACGGCCACGAATATTTCTTCTGTTCCCCTGCGTGTTAAAAAGGTCAAGGTAATACCAGAGCATACACGGCCGTAGTGCAAAGAAACGTTAAATATTTCATTATACAAAGTCCATCTTTATGAGGTGGGGTGACATGTTTCCATCCTCGCAGCATTTGCCTTCCCTAGCTCAAGAGCAGAGTCAGGTAACAATTTACAGCTGGGTAGACTGGAGCGCTACGTTGCCAGATTTTGATCATGGAACCCGGTAAATGTGCCGCGAGAGAGAAGCGCTCTAACCCCTTGACCAGTTGAACTGTGCAATGCGTATTAAACTTTCATAATCCAGCAATCCACCGTCATGTCTGTGTATCCACTTACATGTGTAACTCTTCGTTATCCATGAGCATATTGTTTAAATAACCCATCAGTCTCGTCAGCCCGTACTTTCATTAACCCATCTTTCAGTCCTGCCATACGCATATCACCAGCATTTGCTTACATGTCACATGCTACTTCTGTCACACAGGTGTTGGAACAGCGTACAGATGGTCTCTGGCTGGGTTGTGTTCATCAGGAAGGCAGGATGGGAAAAACCGGCGTGTTTCCGGCAAGCAGTGTTGTCTTAGTTGACCGTAAAGGTGAGTGTTGTGATAGTTTCTTGTGCTGACGACTGATTTCCTGAACTTACAATTGTTAACGTTACATTTGGCTACATTACACCGCTTGGTTAGAGACATTACATCATCCGTAATGTAATGTAATAATTTTACGATCATTCTTACGAAATAAATATGTCAACGTTTCACTGTCGAAAAAGGAACGAAGTTTTCAACCAGAGAGTACACGACGAAGTAGATTGACCTACAAGTTGGAATTGCAGTGGGATGTACTATCTCTCCGATGTGATTCGTGTTTGCTATGCTGGTAAGCCTCAAAGCGGCTGAAGGATTTGCGAGAGGTGCAAAGCTCAATGGAAGGTGTCACATGCCACCACTTAAAGCCTTCATGGATGACACTAAATTCTGATATCAGATGAACATCAGGCCCGGAAAATGTTAGCACGCCTGGATGAACTAATAAGCTGGTCAAGAATGAGCTTCAAACCTAAGAAGTCTAGAAGCCTGTCAGTCAGGAAAGGGAAGCAATCTGAAGTCACATTCATGGTTTCAAACCAAAGAATCCCTACTGTCCTTGAGGAACCTGTTAAAGCCTTGGCAGGGTGTACGATGCCTCATTAAAAGACCCAAAGGCAGTTCAACAGACAACAGAATTGACAGACAGAGGACTACAGATCAAAGCAGACTCCTATGAAAGTTGAGACTGTGGTGCCTCCAGTTCATGTTGATACCTAAATTGCAATGGCCACTGCTTATATATGAAATAAGCACACAAACATCGGAAGCTATAGAGAGAAAGTTCAACAAGTTCATAAGGAAATTGCTAGGGGTAGCACTGCACTGCAAGAAGGCAAATCTTGTGCTTCCTTTCAAGTCAATTGTGGAAGAATACAAAGCAGGAAAGGCAAGGCTCGCAATGATGCTGTGCGAGTCAGCAGATGATGTAGTAAAGTCCATTCAGCCAACACTGAAAACTGGATGGAAGTGGAAACTGGATGAAGCTGTTGGTGCTGCCCAAGAGTCGCTCAAGCTAAGGGAGGTAATCGGATACACACAGACTAATAGACGGGAATTCGGTCATGGTGACGTACGCTAGTGGTCCAAGGCATAAAACAAAGAACGCAGAGACATGGTAATTCTGGAAATTCGGGAAACTGAGAATAAGAGGATGCAAAAACGATGCAGCAAGCCCAACTAGGCCAATGAACTTCATGGGAAGGAGCCCTGCAAAAGTTCTTGACATGGGATGATATATGGCATATGACACCCCTTAGACTCAGCTTCATTATCAGATCAATGTATGACCTCCTGCCATCGTCCGCAAACCTTGTGAGATGGGAAAAGGCTGATGATGCTCAGTGCCCCTGTGCCATGGGATGCAGACACTTGAACATGTACTCTCAGCTTCCAAGGTGTCATTAGGGCAAAGGTGATACACGTGGCACCACAACAGAGTAATAAATGAGCTGGCTGCTACAACAGACCTTGAAAGGGTGAAGGCGAACAGCAAAGTCCGACTGAGTACCGGAAATACATACTTTTTGAGACCAGGAAAGTCAGCACACCCCAAACCAAGTAGCAGTTTGCCATCTATTCTGGACTGTGCAAATGACTGGGAGATTGCAGTAGATCTACCTGGGCGATGGACATATCCAGAAAGATCTCGAAGGCGGCCAGATATAGTGCTACATACCTCATCATCGCACCAGATTATAATAATTTAGCTGACCGTGCCGTTTGAATCCAGATTGACGAGAAAAACCCGTTCAAAATGGCCAAGTTTAATGATCTGGCCACGGACTTGAGACACGACGGATTCACTGCAAGGGTAATGGCTGATGAGGTGGGTGCAAGAGGTCTCGTGGCAGCCTCAGTGTATGATCTACTGAAACTGTTGAGTTGAAAGGACAGTCAAGAACAAGGGCACTTAAGAGATTCAGTGAAACTGCAGAAAGGGCATCATGCTGGCTGTAGAACATCTGCAACGGGCTATGGAATTCCGGACAGTAATTAATGTTTAACATAAGAGTTATTTTTCACAATTATCTCCAGCTGTAAGCTGCAACCAAGGTGGAGTAGGTTAAATCCTCTGCACAAGACAACAGAAGGCTGACACTTGGGATTCATGACCGAGTGTAAAGGAGATCAAGGGGCCAAAACACTAGATCGATGGGGGACCGCCTCTGATGATCAGATTGCCTCCTGTTGTATCGCTGTGCATAGAGTTTCCTATCATCTTACCATGAAAACAGAAACAAATGAAGTGAAAACAATAATGTAAGTCAAAGGCAGTTTGGCTTAAGAACGCCGTAGAAGCACAACAGAAGGGCTGCACTTTTCATCTTTTTTTTTTTTTTTTACAGATGTCAACACAGCGTTTTGTAGAGGTAGACCAAAAATATAAAGGTAGTGAAACAGGTGGTCAAGAAAAATTGTATAGAATATTAACGAATATGTACTAGGTTTACCATAAATGCCAAGAGGACATCGTGAAAAGGAAGTTATTAATTTGATCAGAAGTGATCACAGAATAAAGAAGTAGAAGACTGATAAAGTCTCTACGGTGTTGTTTGCTCCACTGTAGTGTACACAAACCAGTGCTACAATCTGTGTTGTTGTGTTGCTTGTGGTTTGAGTATGGAATGTCAACTCGACCTACGCAGTGGTGTGTAGACATAGATTGTGAGTATAATATGCGAATGATAAGAAGAGTTCGTGGTGTTGACAAATGGTCTTTTTCTCACACTCATGTATGGCTGGAAGTCATCGACACCAACGACTGTGTACCTTTGCTACAGTTTAATTGGACGTACACACTCTACAGCACGAATAGTGACAAATCACAGGTTGGCATAATACATCATAGTACAGTGGATAAATGGTCTTGCAATAATACATGGGCACTCATGTAGAATAGTAGTACAATGGACTGTCAGTAGACAAGCACTCAGTATTGCCCATAGATATATATCATCTGAGTTTACTGACAAAGCACGTCAGATTATCAACAATATTCAAGATGGCTTCTAGACCTAACCTCGTCTAGCGAAGATTCCTTGAACTAATATTCAGCACATATTTTTTCATATAATCATATTGAACCGCTAGTACTGGGTTCTCATGTGTAGCAGTGATCTCTGGACTCATCAAGCGATAATACGGGATATCCCTTTCTCTTCTTGAAAGTCAAAAATATTTGGATACAAGATGGCTTCTCTCGTGAGCTGTCACTCACGTTTGGATACAACTGAATCAAAGTTAATCATTCATTAAATGTTCTCGTTGCTCTGTCGATTCTATCATAATACAATTGATTTCATCATACAATATATATAGTGCTGCTAGGAATGAATGTCGTTTTCATCTAGATAATTATTTCCTCAGACGTACAAATCGTGTCTATCGAGAAACGGTGGCTTAGCCAGAGTTCATAATAAGTATCTTTTGTTACCTTGGTATCAGAAATATGATTCTGCCATTCCTTGGCAATACGAATAAACACTGGGGTAAAGCATACACGATAGGTCTAGACGACTATCACTTTCCCCATAAATACTGAGATCACTTTTTCCGGCGACAAGCCGCTATAGAAAAACACAGCCCCCATCAGAGCGAAGCCAAATCACACCTCTCTAGCGACACATCCGCCGAACAGCCCTTTGACCTTTCTATCGACAAAAGACCATATAGTTCGACTTAGACATGCAAAGATATTCAGATATAAGACAGACTCGTCCTACCCAGACAAACAATACACATAAATTCAGGCCATAGATACACTGAAGCAAGAACAATCTATTCCTACCCAAACAAAGAATAAATCGCAGTAAAACTGGATTCATCCGCGGAGTTCGAACGAAAGAGACGACACTCCTTTCAAGGGAAGTAACTCAATAATGACTTTTCCTTAAGCACTAAAAAGTATCTATTTTGTTTACAAAATATTTGCGAACATAACAAGCATACAAATGTATTATATTGTAAGATATCAAAGACTGCACGTAACAAAGACTAGACAACAGAAAAACAATACAAGTGATAGGCTTACCGGGGATTCGAACCAGGACCATCCAAACGACAGCACCGCCTCGCAACTTAGTCTGGGTCGTTCCTCTGTCCTAAAGTCGATAGTTACGTTGAGAATTGATACTGACGACGCCTGTCCTCAGTGCAAGATTTTTGTGGTGCCTAGTTGGCAGGGTCTACTGTTAGTCACGATTCACTCCCGTAGCGAGGCGATGTTTCTGTTCGGATGGCCCTGAGCTCGAGTCCCGGTTACGCCTCTCACTTCTGTTGTTTTTCTACTCTTCTACTTCTTTGTTTCTTACGAGTATCTACAACATACATATCTACAACATACATATCTACAACATACATATCTACAACATACATATCTACAACATACATATCTGCAACATACATATCTGCAACATACATATCTGCAACATACATATCTAGAACATACATATCTACAACATACATATCTACAACATACATATATACAACATACATATCTGCAACATACATATCTACAACATACATATCTGCAACATACATATCTGCAACATACATATCTGCAACATACATATCTACAACATACAAATCTACAACATACATATCTACAACATACATATCTACAACATACATATCTGCAACATACATATCTGCAACATACATATCTGCAACATACATATCTACAACATACATATCTGCAACATACATATCTACAACATACATATCTACAACATACATATCTGCAATGTACACATCTGCAACAAACATATCTACAACATACACATCTACAACATACACCAATTTATGTGTGTTATTCATTTCTGTCAGTAATTCAGCCTGTTTACAGTAGTTGTACGCTCAGCGTCTCTCTATATTCTGGCAATTTTCTAAACTTTCAAACTTTTAACATTTATTATATTATCATATAATAGAATATTTAATGTTACAACAATTTATATTTGAAAATGCTCCCTAATATAACTGACTAGGTGAGGGAGTCGTAAGTATGGTCGTATGGTTTTTTAGGCCTAGCTCTATTGCCTGTGGATTCCAGAAAAAAGAGATTATCTTGTGATGCTATTATCTTGTACCTTCTGTCTGTACTTATCTATCGCTGCCGTCTGTTCATCACGTCTTGGTACACTGTTATTGATCTGGCTATTTCCATCATTGACATACTGGTCATCCCATCATTGACATATTGGTCATCCCATCAATGACATATTGGTCATCCCATCATTGACATATTGGTCATCTCATCATTGACATATTGGTCATCCCATTATTGACATATTGGTCATCCCATCATTGACATATTGGTCATCCCATCATTGACATATTGGTCATCCCATCATTGACATATTGGTCATCCCTTCATTGACATATTGGTCATCCCTTCATTGGCATATTGGTCATCCCATCATTGGCATATTGGTCATCCCATTTTTGACATATTGGTCATCCCATCTTTGACATATTGGTCATCCCATCATTGACATATTGGTCATCCCATCATTGACATATTGGTCATCCCATCATTGACATATTGGTCATCCCTTCATTGACATATTGGTCATCCCATCATTGACATATTGGTCATCCCATCTTTGACATATTGGTCATCCCATCTTTGACATATTGGTCATCCCATCATTGACATATTGGTCATCCCATTATTGACATATTGGTCATCCCATCATTGACATATTGGTCATCCCATCATTGACATAGTGGTCATCCCATTATTGACATATTGGTCATCCCATCATTGGCATATTGGTCATCCCATCATTGGCATATTGTTCATCCCATCATTGACATATTGGTCATCCCATCATTGGCATACTGGTCATCCCACCATTGACAAATTGGTCATCCCATCATTGACATATTGGTCATCCCATCATTGACATATTGGTCATCCCATCATACCATTTCAGATCCGATTTTCAGAGTAAAAACTTTTCTCCTCCTACTTCTGCCGTATGTTTCAGATATGTCGTTATGTCCTCAGTTGTTATCTCAGTATATATTCAGTTGTTATCTCAGTAAAAGTTCCTATCTCAGTACATCCTTAGTTGTTATAACAGTATATACTGTACTTAGTTCTTATCTAATTATATCCTTAGTTCTTATCTCAGTTCTAATTTAATTATATCCTTTGTTCTGGTCTCAGTGTATCCTTAGTTTTTATCAAATTATATCCTTAGTTCTTATCTCAGTGTATCAATGGTTCATATCTAATTATGTCCTCAGTTCTTATCTCAGTATATCCTCAGTTCTTATCTAAGTGTATCCTTAGTTCTTATCGCATTATATTTTTAATTTTCGTCTCATAATATCTTCCGTTCTTGTCTCATTATATCTGTAGTTCTTATATCTTTACTTACTTACTTAGTAGTTCCTCTTCTACCCTGGGGTGTAGAGGTTTACCAGAGAGAGCGCCATACTATCCTATCGGCTGTCTTCCTCCTGGCCTGGTTCCAGTCTAGTCCTCGGTCCTTCAGAGATTGTCTAACGTTGTCCTCCCAGCAGACTGTGTCATCCTGGAGGTCTGTATCCCAGGCTCTTAGTTTCACATATTTGTCTCGGTAGTCAATCTTCTCCCATTCTGCAGACATGGCCAAATTTACGTAGTTGAAACTGTTCTACTTGGGTCTGCAGTGGCTTGGTTTTGAGGCCATGACGTATCGTCTGGTGGCGGAGCAGGTCTCTTCTTGTTACCTTGTATCATTATATCCTTAATTCTTCTGCCGTATGTTTCAGATATCTCGTTATGTCCATTGTAGATCCTTAGTTCTCATCTCAGTATGTCATTAGTCAGCATATCCTTACTTCTTATCTCATTATATTGGTGTTCTTATCTCAGTAAATTCTTAGGTCTTATCTCAGTATATCCTTAGCTCTTACCTCAGCATATCTTTAGCTATTATCTCAGTGTATCATTAGTTCTTATCTCATATTCTTAGTTATCATCTCAGTATATCCTTAGTTCTTATCTAATTATGTTGCTATATTATGTCCCCAGTCATTGCCGGGCAACAAGAACAAGTCAAGACAAGACAGATGTATGGTCACGTGCCTGACCTACTTACCAGAGGACCAAGTTACAGTAATAGCAGCAGCGGTAATTCCACCGCCAGCCAGCACTACAGCAGCAGTGATAGGGGGTCTATGGAAAGTTCTGGCACCGATGACAGCCATCCTGCAACATCTTACAGTTTTCCCTGCACACCATCTTCTAATTTTCCCCCTCCTCCTTCAGCCATGCATGCCTCTTACCCGCCAAGAAGCCCATTAAACAAAAGTAAGTGGTTTACGAGAGAGAGTGAGAGAAAGTGAGAGATAGTGTTTGTCTTATCATCTGTCTGTCTGTCTGCCTTGTCTGACTCTCTGTCTATCTATTTTTTTTCTGCCTGTATACCAGTCAGTCCTCTATCTATCTATCTATCTATCTATCTATCTATCTATCTATCTATCTATCTATCTATCTATCTATCTGTCTGTCTGTCTGTCTGTCTGTCTGTCTGTCTGTCTGTCTGTCTGTCTGCCTGCCTGCCTGCCTGCCTGCCTGCCTGCCTGCCTGCCTATCTATCTATCTATCTATCTATCTATCTATCTATCTATCTATCTATCTATCTATCTATCTATCTATCTATGTTTATTTGTCTGTCTGCCTGTCTGTCTGCCTGTCTGTCTATCATCTGTAAGTCTTTCTGTCTGTCTTTCAGTCTGTCTATCTCTCTGTCTGACTGTCTGTCTGTTTTTCAGTCTGTTGCCTATTAGTCTGAACCATCTACATATCTATCTGCCCGTCTCTGTACCTAAACGGAATTCTGCCTGTCTGTCTATCTATTTATCACGTGATTATGCCTAAACCAACAGAAATGCCCATAATCAGACGCCATGTTCTCTCTATGTCCTTATCTTTTATCGCTCAGTTTCCCATTCTGTGAAGGACACATTGTTTCCCGTGTTATCTTGCCTGTTATCAATACCGTAAAACACACAATAAATCGATGAAAAGCTCTGAGTATTTACCAGTATGATTGCGCACACAATTGCTAGCATTACTCACACTTATTGTATGTGCCCGCCCTCCTCTCAATCGTTCACATTGAGTCTTCATCGATTAATATTTTCCGTCAGAAGGGTGACCTATTTCTCTCTCTTCCCACTTTTCTCAAAGCACATCAGAAAAAGGAAGAAATATAAACATGTAGTTGTGAATAGTGTATTTCTGTTTTATTCCACCATTTAGCGGTTCATTTCTGGCTCACCCAGCGATTTTTAGCCATGTCTGCGAGCAATCAATACTGGCGCGCGATTCTAGGCGAATTGTGCCGTTCTCATTACTTGCTTGGTACCCGTGTATGGAAGCTGGCGACGTGCAATTTCTTGGTTTCTAGGCAGGAAAATATATGGTACTCCATATGGTCATTTGACATAATTTTATGATTTAGCGCTTCCATCTGGATATGTTGTGAAGGTTTAATCAACACACCCAACAAATGATAGGACTTAAAAAACCCGAACAAACAAAACAAAACAAACAAAATAACAGCTTCATTTGTCAGGCGTACCTTGCACGTACAAGATGTCAAAAACCCAGTGCAATGAGTTAGTCAAGTGGCGCCAATACTCAAACATCAGAATATCAGTATAGAGACTAAACGACAGCCGATAAATGCCATATTCTTACCAGTTCTTTTTCCTAGCTCGGCGGTTCATGGTTCGATCCTCAGCTGAGCTGGGATTGTTTTATACCGCAAACGGCTCCGGGGTCGACCCAGCCTCATGAATAGGGTACCAGAGCAACTCTAGGAAGGTTAAGGCGGCCGACGTGATGCTGACCACATCACCCCTAGTGTGTCGATGGTCAAGAAAATATAGGCCTCACAATATATTCCCAGTATGCTTCAATGGCCGTGTAACGGTATCCTTTACCTTTTTTTACCAGTACTTTGCCATCGGTGCCACACATGGTCCCTGACAAAAGCACACGAGAGGAAAATCACCTTCCTGTAAGATGACATGCTTAAGAAAAGCCATTAATGTTGCCAGGAGAGACAGAATGAGAAATAATGACATTAGAACAATAACAGGGGTTACGTCATGCTTCAAGTATATAGAAAGACAGAAAATTAAGGGTTTTGGCTATCCTATGAGAATGGGGTGTGGTATATTACCACGAGGCGCTTAAAAAAGTAGAAGATCTGGTTTCACGGCACAGAGAAGACCAAGTGGGAGAGTGGGTAGATGTAGCGAAAGGTTTTTCTTGTGTGATGATGATGGTAGAGAAGAAGTAGAATTTCTCTCCAGAAAGTATGAAGTCCCAGTGCCAGAGAAGTGCACGGGTATCACAACTGAGTTATGGCTGTGAATACTCTGAGCTGGACAATAGATTTAGGCTTCAGAAGTATACTGCGCCACTTTCGCTATAGTAACCCTATGTGATAATATAATTAAATTAGAAAAAGTAACTCAAAATTTAAGTTAAAAATTTACCAAGTCAAATGAGTACAATTTCATAATTTATTATGTACATCTATCTAGCCTTGTAATGAGAAATGGGTGTTGGAAGATGGTAAAATTTATGATTATTTATATTTACAAATTAAAATAAATAATAGTAAAAAGTCTTGGATGTATGTTCCAATGAAATTATAACGTCTGTCACAGTAGTTTTGGTATCTCTTGCTATCTAGTCTCTAGCTTTTATCATCATTGACACTCGTTATTGAAACCGCTCACAGTGTTTGTAGGATTGGATACACATAAACTCATCTTGCATTACGTCACGTCTGTTCGAGGTTCCTGAGACACACTGGTGATCAGGAAGACTTTCCTTCAGCCCGCCCTATAACTACGGGGGACTAAGGTGTTGAAGATTGTTTGACCACTAGGCTCCAGTTAGCAGGATCAAAGGTCCTCAAGTCTTTAGTTTATACTTGATCACGAACTCGATCATGAGCTCGATCAGGAACGATCATAAAACCTGGAACAAAAGGTAATAGGTGGCCATGATGTTCCAACAATCTCACCAACCACTGATGTTCATGGGGCGACCATGTATTCAGTGTTTGTATATAAATGAATGATTCATGGTAGTATGTTACAGAGATAGCATGATAAGATAATGTCTACTGTGCAGAAGATAACAAAGTACATGAATAAATCACATGTTATGATACATGGGTGTGATATAACCTTTGTCTTCCACTTATGGATGCCAAGTAACTTATGTACTTGCTGGTATGTCGTAAGCTTCCAGGCAAGAACTAGCCATGATATATTTGGTTAACCAATTAATTGTTATGCTTCCTGACAATGCCGGTGGAGGTTATCTCTAGTTGGCGACATTGGCTTCCTGTATACCCTTTTTATTATGTCTGATACAATCAAATCGTAAACAAAATCTGAAATAAAATGATATTAGTCATACATATATCTTTAATAAACTTACATACCCTCTAGGATTAATAAGCGCACGGTGAGGCTGTATTTGCTGAAGTATATCTGCCCTGCATGCAGTGTAAAAAAAACGTTTCTTGCAGATAATGTCTTACAGTCTCTCATCCTGGCGTCTGGATTTTGTGTGTGTGATTTGATTTTTAAACGGCCGCTCTGTCCTTATATTTGGGCGACTCTCCCGTACGAGAAAGCACCGTCTGAAGTCAGCTTAGATTTTCGTTTAATCTCTTGGTTTGAGGCGATCTGTGCTTTTTCTGTACTTGATTTCTTTTCTTTTCACTACACACTTATATCTTTCCTTCCTTCCTAGATTTCCTTTCATTTTCCCAATAGGAAGCGTTCATTCTATGCATGTTTTATCGAAATCCATTTAGGTATGTATTTATAATAAATTTTTAAAGATCATGAGCTAACTTTTAGCAGATATGATGACGATGAAAAATATTAATTATTTTTAAAACTACTTACATTTGAATAATATCCTTTTGGATATCACTCATATTCTACCTTCGCATGTGAATTATTATATTTTAAATATCTTTCAACCAGGCTTGCTCTTGTGGCTTTAGATTTTCTTTCCTGCCAATGCAAATTTTTAAGGTCGGCCATGTTTCATATATTCTCTCTTTCCTACACTTTCATAATGCTGTTCGGCTTAGGCGTCAACTTCAAAGCAAGACCCACCGCGTTGTCCCTGCACTCTTATCGTTATGTGTGTCGCGTTACACATTTTTTCACAATCAAAGCAAGTGGTACCAAATGTTGCCACAGTAGACAACATCACAGAAATCCCACAACACGGGCTGACAGCAGCCAAGGTGACACACGTGGCTCAAGAACGCAAACGTCATCTCCCCACTACACTTCACCACAAATGTAGACCGAATACGTAAAATTAAATACCTGTATGTTACTGGTCTAATTTAGTCGCAGTGACGAGCCCACATGTCTGAGAACTTTTGTCGTCTTCGTCTGATCTTGTTGATTGATGGACCACTGTGTGCTGTTTGTGTGAGAATTTTGGTCGTCTACGTCTGATATTGTTGATTGATGGACTACTGTGTGCTGTTTGTGTGAGAATTTTGGTCGTCTACGCCTAATCTTGTTGATTGGTGGACCACTGTGTGCTGTTTGTCTGAGAACTTTGGTCGTCTGCGTCTGATGGTGTTGATTGGTGGATCATTGTGTGTTGTTTGTCTGAGAACTTTTGTCGTCTACGTCTGATGGTGTTGATTGGTGGATCATTGTGTGTTGTTTATGTGAGAATTTTGGTCGTCTACGCCTAATCTTGTTGATTGGTGGACCATTGTGTGCTGTTTGTGTGAGAATTTTGGTCGTCTACGTCTGATCTTGTTGATTGGTGGACCACTGTGTGCTGTTTGTCTGAGAACTTTGGTCGTCTGCGTCTGATGGTGTTGATTGGTGGATCATTGTGTGTTGTTTGTCTGAGAACTTTTGTCGTCTACGTCTAATCTTGTTGATTGGAAGACCACTATGTGCAGTTTGTCTGAGAACTTTGGTCGTCTGCGTCTGATGGTGTTGATTGGTGGATCATTGTGTGTTGTTTGTCTGAGAACTTTGGTCGTCTTAGTCTGATCTTGTTGATCGGTTGATTACTATGTGCTGGTTGTATGAGAACTTCTGTTTCCTGGCTGTTCAGATTATTCTTTTCTCTCCTCCGTATTAACCACACCTTTGCTGTGGTTCAGGTTGTCTTTATTGTCCTTGTCTGACATGCATAAAGTAATGTTATCACACAGTCATCGTTTTCTCTGCCCATAACAGTTTTGTCTATCGTTCTTTTTTTTTCTTTTAAGAATAAGAAAAATATTATTACGCATATTCCCCATATGAACACATAAAGGCACAGACACCCACAGATATGTAAATATATCAACGTCATCGCCCTCTGTACGCTACTGACTTTTGGCGGTTTGATAACGTTTCACAAGAAGCAGTACTAAGGAATGAACAAAGCACAGTACACAAAATAACAAAAAAACTATCAGTGGAAAACGGGGCGCAAACAGTATTACATAAGTAAGAGACAAGCATGGAAATCTCATCACCACAGAACAGGGGCAAGAAGCAAGATGGGCAGAACAACTCAATAAGACACCACCTGAGATGCAGCTTAACATTCCTGAGGCTGAAAACGACCTGTGACATCAGTACAGATGCTCAACGAAAGGAAGAAATTATCACAGCTATCAAAGGGTTGAAGAATGGAAAAGCTCCTGGCCACGACAACGTAAGCGCAAAGCTGTTTAAAATCGATCCTGAATTATCAGCAGAACTCTTAGAACCACTCTTTGCACAAATCTGGCAAACGGAGACAACACCACTTGAATTTAAGAAAGGAACAATTATCAAATTACCAAAACATTGTGACCTAACAGACTGCAACAACTGGAGAGGAATTACGCTCCTCTCAGTTCCCAGCTACATATTGGGCAGGATAATTATCCACAGAATCTCAAAAGTAGTAGATCATAAACTGAGGAAAGAACAAGCAGGATTCAGAAAAAACAGAAGGTGCGCAGATCATATCTTCACCCTCAGGAACATAATTGAGCAGTGCTCAAAATGGGAGAGACAACTATACATTAACTTTGTCGATTTGAAAAAGCTTTTGACAGCATACACAGGGAAAGCTCATGGAAAATACTATGGGCTTATGGGATCCCAAGTTGTATTGTCTCCATCATAAAATGCCTCTATGCTAACTTTACATGCAGTGTTGGGCAGAGCAACATTACTTTCGAAGTGAAAACAGGTGTAACGACAGGGGTGCCCCTTGTCAACCATTCTATTTTTAACTGTTGTAGACTGGGTGATGCGCCAGACAACAGAGGACACTAATGGAGGAATAAGATGGACAACGTTCACTACACTGGAAGATGTAGCTTATGAATACGACATTGCACTACTCTCACATTCACATCAGCACATCCAAGAAACAACAGACAGACTGAATGAATATAGCCAACAAGTGGGACTGAACATCAACCTGAAGAAGACAGAGGTCATGACACTAAATGTAATAAATCCTGAGACACATTAAAATAAGGAACCAAATGTTGGAAAAAAACAAATACTTTGACATATCTAGGAGGTATATTAACACCAGACGTCGGAGTAAGCCGTAAAAACAATGAATAAAGCCAGAAGAGCCTTCGCCAACCAAAACAAAATTTGATAATCTTCTCAATACAGCACAAACACCAAATTAAGATTATACCAGAGCTGCGTACTTTCTGTACTTTTGTATGACGTGGAGTGCTGGAGAGTAACAGTAAAGGAAATGTCAAAATGTTCCTCTTTGCACACATACTGCCGAAGGAAAATGTTTCGAATTTTTTGACCGAATACCATCTCCAACTAGGAACTGTTTACACGTTGCAGCCAAAAAGATATGCACACCATCATTGCGGGCAGACGCTGGAACTGGGTTGACTATGTCCTCAACAGAGACCCTGACACCATCACAACAACTGCTATGCTATGGACCCCAGAAGGAAGGCGAAAGAGAAGCAGACCAAAGATAACCTGGCGGAAAACTGGAGGCTGAGGTGAAAAGCATTAACCAGAGTTGGGGCACTGCACGACGGATGGCCACCGACCGAGCAAAGTGGGGACAATTTGTTGTTGCCACTAGGTGTGATGGCCATTGACTGCTTTGTCAATCATGGACTAAAGATCCAACAACAAGAAGAAGAAGAATATATCACAATCTTTTTTCTCCATAAAATACAATGACATGTACTAAAATAATATAATAAATAATAATAATAATAATACATTCTTTAAGCGCCAAACACGGCGCATAAGGCAGAAACCAGTGCTCTCCAGGTTGTTCGTTGTGACGCCACTCCTCTTAGCTCTTGCACATTATTTAGGCCCAACGTTCTTCCTTCTCTTATTATTGTTCTTCTGAGTGTTTCTTTTGGTCTTCCTTTTTTCCGCTTACCCTCAGGAACCCAAGTGAGCGCCTGTAGTGGTATTCTGTTGTTTTGCATTCGTAGGACATGACCGATATATGACCATCGTCTTTTCCTTATATAGTCGGAGACATATTTCTGCCTAGAGTCTTCTCTTATTTGTCGATTAGTCTTGAATTCTTTCCAACTGATGTTCATGAGTTTTCTAAGACATTTGTTCTCGAATGTATTCAGCTTGTTCTCCAATGATTTTGTTATTTTCCAACTCTCACAGCCGTATGTTAACACTGAGATAACATTTGAATTAAACAGACGAAGCTTGGTATGTATATTCAATGATCGTAATTTCCAAATGTTAGATAATCTATTGAAGGCGCTAGCTGCCAAAGCAATTCTAGTATGGATTTCTCTTGTTGTGTCACCATCCTGAGTCATTTTACTGCCTAAATAATTGAAACTTTCAACTTTCTGTAGTTTTTCCCCGTTCAAGATGATATCAAAGGTCTCGTTAGAAAAGTTCATAGCTTTAGTTTTAGAGGCATTTATTTGGAGACCAATTTTAACCGAGAGATGACACAAATTATTTATTGCTTCTTGGGATTGTCTTGGTGTTGAACTTAAGAATGCTACATCATCTGCGAAATCCAGGTCCCCCAGGAATTTTCCATTTGTCCATTTTATACCCAATTGTTCATTGTGGGTATAGTTTCTCATAACCCAATCAATAGCTATTCCAAAAAGTAGTGGTGACATAATACAGCCTTGTTTCACCCCTGTTTCTACTGTAAACCATTCTGTATTCCCTTTATTTGTTCTAACACAACATCTTGCATTGTCATATAGCGCTTTGATTATATTCACATATTTTGTTGGAAAACCATAGATTGTAAGTATCTTCCACAATGATGGGCGGTGTAGACTATCAAAGGCTTTTTGAAAATCGACGAAGGTGATAATAAGTGGCGATTGCCTTTCCACTGATTCTTCTATAATTGTTCTTAGTGTGAATATTTGATCAATACATGATCGTTTCGGCCTGAAACCCGCTTGTTCTTCTCTGATCTTTTCGTCAGCATGCAATTTAAGTCTTTCTAACATCATGCAACATAATAATTTTCCAGGTACTGATAATAGAGATATACCACGCCAGTTATTACAGTCTGATAGATCACCTTTCTTCGGTAACTTTACAATAATACTGTCTTTCCATTGTTGTGGTGGTTGTTCTTCTCTCCATACTTCATTTATAATATCTAAAATTCTCAAGAGGTTGTTGTCATTAACTGCTTTAATCATTTCCCCTGAAATTTCGTCAACTCCAGCAGCTTTAAAATTTTTTAATCTTTTAACGGCTTGTTTGATCTCGTCCAGCGTGAATTCATCGCAAGTTATTGGCAAGGTGGTTGTGGATGTTTCATTATTAAAATCAGGTGTTACTGTTGGTGGTGGTCTGTTTAGCACCTCCATGAAGTGCTCAGCCCATCTCTTCATTTGTTCTTTTTCTGTTGGTATTGAATTCCCTAATTTACCTTTAACAGGTGTTTCCATAGCAGTAGGCTGGTGACATAGTTGTTTTGTAATTTGATAAAGGCACCTACTATTACCAGTTCTTGCAGCATTTTCAGCTTCTACGGCCAGTTCATTGATGAAATGTCTTTTATCTCTTCGAGTTTTTGTCTTCACTTCTTTATTTAACAAGTTATAAGTTAGTTTGCAAGTATATAATAAATACAACATACCAAATAGGAGAATCATTGGAATTCACAATAGTGTGGAATGCATCTCGTATAGTTCAGTATTTGTATTGTGTGTGTGTTTTTTTTTACATGGGCTATATATATATATATATATATAATATATATATATATATATATATATATATATATATACATACATACATACATACATACATACATACATACATACATACATACATACATACATACATACATACATACATATTAGCATCTTTAATCTCCGTGAAATATATTAACATGTCGTGGGGTGATGCATTAAATAACAACACTGTGGTATAACAATACTCGTACAACATATCGCGTGGGAGATGAGATTCAAGTACAGTATCTTATTCTGCCCTGTTCGTCCTGAAAAGGACGTTGATTGCGTTGTGTCCGTTTACAGCGAAGCTGCGGTATTTGCCCCTTTCGGCCGACACATCCGACTTCCGCACGGTATTTATTGGGACCGGGTGTGGTAAAGTGGGATGTTATAAATATTTATAGGGGACTTAGTGTACTGACTGAGATCAGCTGTGAAGGTATCTATATCTAATAAGAGTAGTGTATTATAGATAACCTTACTTACTGCCACATATGTATACCTCAGTCAGAATTATTCTGGAATAGTGTGATGACTACGTTATATGTCTAGGGTATGTGTATGATGAAGTGTAAGTCATAACAACAACAGACAGATAAACAATTTAATTTATTCCACCACACTTGACAACACTGTGACACTCACATACATAAAACACTCTAAGAGGATATCTTAAAGGAGTCACTGATAACTTTTCAAATAACAATATGTATTCAGTGCTGTCATGAATGTATATGTGTCCTGATTCAAATACAAAGGGAACCAGGAATCACAATCAATTTTAATTACAAGTTATATGTACAGAATTTATTAATATGATTCTTGTAGTGACATATATTATTAATGGTATCCTATGTGTGTCAGTTGTGTAGTGGTAATATGAGGTAATACTGGTTTTGTTTTGTTCAAGCTCTGTTGGTATTTGTCATCATGACTTCAATAGTTTGTTTCTATTGGAACTAGTATTGGAGATGTTCTCAGTTCCTGGTATTAAAACAATTAAATTCCCCTCTTAATTTTATTTTACAATGTCATTTTAAGATGGGGGTACATAATGTTGAGCTCCATGGCCACACTCTCTTATCTTGCGTGATGACTGCAGTAAAAGACTCCTCTGCTCGATTACTTTAATGAGTTCTGGAGCCACCCCACTGGTTGCTATATGGACCAAGGAGTATGCTGTCCACCTCTGGCTTCAGCAAAGCTCTGACCAGGTGCTGCTCAATAACTTTAAGACCACGGTCCCTGAAACAAGAAGGTTGTACCTTCTACGTCAGAACTAATTTATACTCCATTTCTACACTGAGCACAATACATCACAAACATTGAGTTCAGAGCGTTAGGCCAACTGTCAGCTTCATCTGAAATACTTTATACCAGTATTTCCCTCCCTAATGGTTACTACGCCTCTGCAATTCCAGCATTATTTCTTTCTAGTTAATAATCTAGGTGTCAGTGTACTGTTTGGCCATTCCATGCAGTTTTACTTTCCTCCGACACCTTCTGTTCAGGCTGGAGCACTATAGGCTTTACATCATGTTCGCTACTGAACCACACATATATACAGACATAAATTATCAATTTACATTCAATTTTCATTAAAAGATATTGAATATTTCAAGCTTACCACAATTCATGGAAATAATAATAAACAGTTTCGTTGACTGGCAATGAATATAGCACAACTCCGATCTGCCGATGTCCCAGGCTTTATTTTATAAAAAATATACACTGGTGCTCAACGCACTGCTTCTTAGTAGGTTTATTACAAGATGTGGCAATGAACAGACGCTCTGAATTGAGTATATTCGCAGCTCTACCCAATCAAACCAGGTCTACACATCTTTTCAAAAAAGTACCCCTTTCTCACGTTTCCCCTGACAACACAAGATAGTATTTATAGTCCGACCAATCGTGTTTAGTCTTTCATTTGTTGCGCTCCAATCAAATAGGAGTTAACATGGTAGGCTATTTCCGTAACGTAATGTTTTTCAAACACGTTATAAAAAAATTTTATGAGCAGAAATGATTTCATGCTGTCAGGCACCCCCACTATTTTATTTTGGCCATAACTTGGTAATTCCTAGACTATTTGCGTAACGTTTTACATATTCTTTGTCAGCAAACCCTAAGGAACCCAAATATACGAATTTAATGGAGCCAATATGCATTTTCTTCTAGGATAGTCGTGCTGTCATGTTTTCAAACGTAAACCGGTATAATGTCATAATTCCCAATAAGCGTTTTTCAGGATTTTAAAACCTAACTCTGGTATGGGTAGTGAATTTTATCACTGTCGATTTGAAATAAAGTTAGTGCATGTGGCCTTACACGCGTGATGGCAGCAATTGTGTATCGCGCGACGCGTGTTTAGTGTTGCACGTGTCCCTGCTTTCTGCCTCTCCCTTCTCTCTATCCTTTAGTCCATCTGTCTTTTAGTTACGCCGTGTATAAAATGGAATGAATGAAATATTAAATTTAGGTCATTGATCAGCTTGCGTATCTCAAGGTTTTTCCAAGAAATACAGTACACGTTTCATTGAAGAAAGCGGGTAATAATACAGTAGGCTTTTACTATCAACGTGAAAGCGTTACAATTTGCAGACGAAGTAGAAAACAAGGGGGATTTCGAGTACAGTCATTGTGACAGCACTGTTCTTTACCATTCTTCTTTCCTTTTATTAAATTTATTTGTTAGGCTTTGCATTTACGTTTTAATTTATATATGGGGATTAGAATAATTCACGACATCTCCCCTCTTAAAACAGACATTATATGTCAGTCCTTTATTCTATATACACATAGAGAAATTTATTATTATTTCTGGGGTTTACGGTGATTCTCATCACACGGATGGCGGCTTAAAAAATCCGCTCCCAAATTTGTTTTTCCAGATATATACTCAATGCTAAAATTATAGGGAGCCAAAAGTAAGGACCATCGGAGTAACCTAGAGTTCTCATGCCTAGCCTGGGCTAGAAACGATAAAGGTTTGTGATCCGTTTGCAACTTAAATGCCTTCCCATACAGATAAATATTGAATTTCTTTATTGCCCATATTACTGCAAGACATTCTTTTTCGCTAGTTGAGTAGTTGATTTCAGCTTTATTCAACTTTCTGCTAGCATATGCCACTGGGCTTAATTCCCCATCCAATGCATCTGATTTCTGTAGTAGAGTTGCACCTAACCCAATATTACTGGCATCCGTCCTTACTATGAATTCTTGACTTAAGTCAGGTAATTTCAAAATAGGTTTACTTGTGAGCTTTTCCTTCAATTCTTGGTAAGCCATTTCACATTGTGGTGTCCATGTAATGCGATCTGGATGTCCTTTACGTGTCAAATCAGTTAACGGTGCACATATGGAATTAAAGTTTTTGATATACTTCTGGTAGAAACCACATAATGAGACAAAGGATCTCACGTCCTTCTTGGTTTGTGGTCTCGGGGCTTTCTTTAGTTTCTCTAAATTCTTTGGGTCAGGGGTCATGTTTCCCTGATAAACTGTGTGTCCCAAAAATTCCAATTCTTTACATCCAACGCAACATTTGGTTGGTCGGGCTGTTAAATTTGCTTCCCTAAGTCGATCAAACAGCATATTCAGAGAGTCAATGTGTTCCTCAAATGTTTCTGTTGCTATAAGGATATCATCCATGAAATTTGTTATACATGGATTATTCAGAGGGTCCAATAATTTTCTCATCATTCTAGAGAAGACACTAGGCGCATTCTTCAATCCAAATGGCAATCTATTAAACTCATAGTGTCCTTCTGAGGTACTAAAAGCTAGGTATGGTCTAACCTCAGGCTTTACTGGAATCTGATAGTATCCTTTACTCAGATCCACTTTTGAGAAATATTTAGCTTTATTTAGTCTGGCAAACAGCTGATTTGTATCCGGCAATGGATCCAACTGTCCTTCTGTAATAGCATTCAGTCTCCTGTAATCTATACAGAGTCTATGTTCTCCAGAGGGCTTCCTTAAGAGTACAACACCGGAACTATACGAAGATTCACTGTGTGAAATAATTCCTTCCTTCAACAGATAGTCTATCTCTTCCTTCAAAGCTTTCTCCTTAGCAAAAGGAATCGAATATGGTTTCATACAGACAGGTGTGGGGTCTATCAGTTTCATATCATATTCCAATAGGTTTGTATGCCCTGGTCGGTCTGTTAACACCTCTGCATGATTATTTAGAACCTGTTGCACTCTCTCTTTCTGAGTTTTCGTTAAATGTGTACTGATTTTCACCTGTGCTGCTGTCTCACAGGGGTGTAATGGATATTCAAATGATGAAAGTGGTTCCTTTTTCATCTCCATGGCGATGGACAAGGTCAACAAGTGTGTCTCTTCCTGATGTTCTCTTTCCAAATATTTCTTCAGGAGATTCACATGATAGATTTTTTCTTTCCCCTTCTTATCTATCTTATAATTTGTTCTAGACACCTTCTCTAAAACTGTATATGGACCCTGCCATCCAATTTGTAACTTATTCTGACTCCCGGGCAAAAGAAGCAGTACCTTCTCTCCCACAGCCAAATCTCTGTCTTTCGCCTTCCTGTTATAATAGGCAGCATGTTTCTTCCTGGCTTGTTTCAAATTTTCATTGGCAAGGCTCCAGCCAGTTTTTAAACGAGTGGTCAGCTCATTCACATATTGGTATGAAGATGTAATGTTTTCCTCTGCCTTTTCATCAGTCCACGTTCTTAACAAAGCTACATATGGACCTTTAATTTTGTGGACCTATTTGTCCATGCACCGGTATGGTCTCTTCCACTCGAAGCTCTATAGTGATGATTTTTCTTCCCAGAATTATCATTCACAAAACGACCGCTACCAATTTTTCTTTTGGGGCTTTCTCCCCACTTAAAATTCTTGATGAGAGATTTCCTCTCTACATCCTCTTCCTCCAGTTTGTTTAAGTCCGATTGAGGGATTTTCGGCTTATCCTGGGGTAAGACATCTTTTTGCACTCTCCGCATAGTGGCCATTGTAAAACAGTTAAGTGAAGCTTGTCCGTGAAAAGGGGCTTCCCATTCCATTTGGTCCACTTTATCAAATTTATTTTTCTTTTTATTATCAGGCCTAATTTTGCCCCGTGGCGTGTCCAGGTCCTGATCAATGTTCCCACTTGTGGGTGTTCCCTCATGTGCTATGCTACACCTTTCTACAAAATTCTCAATGTCCCATCTTGCTTTGGGCCAATAATAATTGTGAGCCACCTTTTGAATGATGGTACCTATCTTCTCATGGTCCCCATCTGGTTTCACATGTAGGCTCCTTATTAAGTCTGCCCTATATCTTTTAGGAAGTACCAGCTGTCCCTGACCTTTGGATCTAGCTCCAGTCTTCCTATACATCAACTTGTTTTTCATGTAAAAATCTCCCTTGCCTGGAGTTGTATGACAAGTTAACAATTTTCTGAAACAAGGCTTGAGTGTTTTATCCCCAGCCTGTGCCTTCCTCATCTCTTCTGGAGTGGTATCTAACATAATATCCTCCTCCTGTCTTGAGGTCGACCTGACCTGAAGGGTGGCCATATACACAGGTTTCCTTCTGCAACGGTCAGTGTCATGATTGTCCATCTGACAATTTTTACACCACCTTTTTCCTTGGTTGAAAGATTTTCTTTCATCATATTTCCTTTCATCGAATTGTGGGAATTTATTTTTATTTTCATACCGTGGCCTATCAAACTGGTGCTTACCTTTGTTTTGATCCCTAGGATCAAATTTATTAAAGTTCTGTGGTGCCCTAAAGTTATCCACTTGTTTCTTTTTATTACCTGTTACCTCTGCTTGAGCTGCTTGATACCTTTCAGCAACATTTAGCAACTCACCCAGCCTCTCTGCACCTTGTTCCATGAGAAACTTTCTCAGGTCTGGAGCCATGGACTCTCTTAATTGCTCTATAAGGACCATTTCCTTAAGATCTTGGGTTTTCCCCAGAGAAGTCCATTTCTCCAAGTATGTCTCTATTCGTGCAGAGAACTGGTGATAGGTTTCACCTGACAGTAGTTTAGCATTCCTAAATTTTTTCCTATAAAATTCTGCATTCTTTTCATATCTTAACAAAAGAGCCTGCTTTAGCATGTCATAATTTTCCTGATCACCTCTGCTCATTTTTGCAAAAACTTCATAAGCTGCCCCACGAAGTCCCTGAGATAACTTTAAGCTCCACCTTTCTCTCTCTAACCCATACGTGGTAGCTAATAGTTCATACCTATTTAGATAGCTCTCTATATCATCGTCTTTCTCAACAAAATGATCTAAATGAAAATTCATAGCTGAGGTTGAGGCTCCCTGGCTAGCAGTGGCATCAGAGGCAAAGGGACTGGCACCATTTTCAGGAGCATGGCCTTGAAACTCAAACTCCCTTAGTCGTAACTCATGTTCCCTTTGTAATCTCTTCTCCTCCTTTTCTGCTTCCCTCTCTGCAGTCAATCTTCTTTCTTCTGCAGCTAATTTCTTCTCTTCCCTTTCTGCAGCTAATCTTTTGTCTTCTCTTTCTGCCTCCAATTTCTTAGCCTCAGCCTCAATCTGCAACCTCTTAGCCTCAGCCTCAATCTGCAACCTCTTAGTCTCAGCCTCTATTCTCTTATCTTCGGCCAATCTTTCAGATTCTAATTTTCTTTCGGCCTCTTTTTCTAATCTTCTTTCTTCCCGTTCAATATATTTGTCACATTCAGCAGTGACATAAGCAATCATAATTTGCCCGTCCATTCCTAACTCTTTCGCAGTCTGTACAGCAGCAGATCGAAATTTTGCCAGGTCGGCCATTGTCTAACAGATAAATGTCTAAACAATTTTATCTATGACTAATTAACTCAAGACAACACAGGCACTGTGAGCTCAACCTTATTTATTTTCACCCAAGGATACCTTTTAATTCTTATTATTCCCTGAAGTGAATTACCCCCAATATTTTAATAGGGAAAGATTCAAAATCCCGAGAGCGAGACCCCAATATATGTGGTAAAGTGGGATGTTATAAATATTTATAGGGGACTTAGTGTACTGACTGAGATCAGCTGTGAAGGTATCTATATCTAATAAGAGTAGTGTATTATAGATAACCTTACTTGCTGCCACATATGTATACCTCAGTCAGAATTATTCTGGAATAGTGTGATGACTACGTTATATGTCTAGGGTATGTGTATGATGAAGTGTAAGTCATAACAACAACAGACAGATAAACAATTTAATTTATTCCACCACACTTGACAACACTGTGACACTCACATACATAAAACACTCTAAGAGGATATCTTAAAGGAGTCACTGATAACTTTTCAAATAACAATATGTATTCAGTGCTGTCATGAATGTATATGTGTCCTGATTCAAATACAAAGGGAACCAGGAATCACAATCAATTTTAATTACAAGTTATATGTACAGAATTTATTAATATGAATCTTGTAGTGACATATATTATTAATGGTATCCTATGTGTGTCAGTTGTGTAGTGGTAATATGAGGTAATACTGGTTTTGTTTTGTTCAAGCTCTGTTGGTATTTGTCATCATGACTTCAATAGTTTGTTTCTATTGGAACTAGTATTGGAGATGTTCTCAGTTCCTGGTATTAAAACAATTAAATTCCCCTCTTAATTTTATTTTACAATGTCATTTTAAGATGGGGGTACATAATGTTGAGCTCCATGGCCACACTCTCTTATCTTGCGTGATGACTGCAGTAAAAGACTCCTCTGCTCGATTACTTTAATGAGTTCTGGAGCCACCCCACTGGTTGCTATATGGACCAAGGAGTATGCTGTCCACCTCTGGCTTCAGCAAAGCTCTGACCAGGTGCTGCTCAATAACTTTAAGACCACGGTCCCTGAAACAAGAAGGTTGTACCTTCTACGTCAGAACTAATTTATACTCTATTTCTACACTGAGCACAATACATCACAAACATTGAGTTCAGAGCGTTAGGCCAACTGTCAGCTTCATCTGAAATACTTTATACCAGTATTTCCCTCCCTAATGGTTACTACGCCTCTGCAATTCCAGCATTATTTCTTTCTAGTTAATAATCTAGGTGTCAGTGTACTGTTTGGCCATTCCATGCAGTTTTACTTTCCTCCGACACCTTCTGTTCAGGCTGGAGCACTATAGGCTTTACATCATGTTCGCTACTGAACCACACATATATACAGACATAAATTATCAATTTACATTCAATTTTCATTAAAAGATATTGAATATTTCAAGCTTACCACAATTCATGGAAATAATAATAAACAGTTTCGTTGACTGGCAATGAATATAGCACAACTCCGATCTGCCGATGTCCCAGGCTTTATTTTATAAAAAATATACACTGGTGCTCAACGCACTGCTTCTTAGTAGGTTTATTACAAGATGTGGCAATGAACAGACGCTCTGAATTGAGTATATTCGCAGCTCTACCCAATCAAACCACGTCTACACATCTTTTCAAAAAAGTACCCCTTTCTCACGTTTCCCCTGACAACACAAGATAGTATTTATAGTCCGACCAATCGTGTTTAGTCTTTCATTTGTTGCGCTCCAATCAAATAGGAGTTAACATGGTAGGCTATTTCCGTAACGTAATGTTTTTTCAAACACGTTATAAAAAAATTTTATGAGCAGAAATGATTTCATGCTGTCAGGCACCCCCACTATTTTATTTTGGCCATAACTTGGTAATTCCTAGACTATTTGCGTAACGTTTTACATATTCTTTGTCAGCAAACCCTAAGGAACCCAAATATACGAATTTAATGGAGCCAATATGCATTTTCTTCTAGGATAGTCGTGCTGTCATGTTTTCAAACGTAAACCGGTATAATGTCATAATTCCCAATAAGCGTTTTTCAGGATTTTAAAACCTAACTCTGGGAAGGGTAGTGAATTTTATCACTGTCGATTTGAAATAAAGTTAGTGCATGTGGCCTTACACGCGTGATGGCAGCAATTGTGTATCGCGCGACGCGTGTTTAGTGTTGCAGGTGTCCCTGCTTTCTGCCTCTCCCTTCTCTCTATCCTTTAGTCCATCTGTCTTTTAGTTACGCCGTGTATAAAATGGAATGAATGAAATATTAAATTTAGGTCATTGATCAGCTTGCGTATCTCAAGGTTTTTCCAAGAAATACAGTACACGTTTCATTGAAGAAAGCGGGTAATAATACAGTAGGCTTTTACTATCAACGTGAAAGCGTTACAATTTGCAGACGAAGTAGAAAACAAGGGGGATTTCGAGTACAGTCATTGTGACAGCACTGTTCTTTACCATTCTTCTTTCCTTTTATTAAATTTATTTGTTAGGCTTTGCATTTACGTTTTAATTTATATATGGGGATTAGAATAATTCACGACACCGGGTAACAAATAGGTGACATGACAGAGAAGAGTGTCGAATGATTTGATAAAATCAAATATCTGCTACTTAGCAGAAAAATAACGACGAAAGAAAGAAAGAAAAATGCGATACTTGAGAGCACATAATAAAATTCAGTACCACAAATGTACCGATACTGCCGTAGTGAACCAAGGATCGTCAAGAGTTCGTCCATTTCGTCACAACCACCTCAATCGCCAGAGCATTTGCAGTTTTGAAAAACAATCAAATGAAGGAGCACGCATTATACGCTCAAATTATAAACCATATGGGGTTGTGGCGAAGTCGGATCAACCTCTCTGAGATTAGGGCTGCAAATATCAATATCACTGGAATTTACCGTGGAAAATAAGTATCTTTGTTTTTTAACCGCTAATAATAATTCTCTGCTATTTGACACCATGGAAATTAACTTTTCAATTGATTTTTTTACCATAAAAAGTAAATCATGTGGAACTCACTTTATACTCATTGGTAGACAGTCATTGGCTGTCAAAACAATTGGTTACCTCATTATGCACAGTCAGGATAGGGAAACCCACAATGCGAATTGGGCTGGGGCGAACCCATCTGTTAGTGGAGACAATCAATCGAATTGAGAGAGTTAAACTCAATCAAACTCAGACTCATTCTATTCAGACTGACTTGAAAAAAAGTTAATAGTTCAAATACTTCCCGAATTAACATCAAGCTCACACATCTGAGAAGACGCCAAGCAGACTTGCTCTTGTTATAAGCTACAAGCCACAGTCCTCGAAATGCTATTGTGACTGAAGTGTATGTCTATAAGTGCTATAGCTAGTTAGCTTACAAAATATATTTTAGAGACATGTAGAATTTAAGTAATATTTCAAATGTATGTTATGACTGACTTAGATCTACATGCTTGTGTTTGCATTGGTACCCTAACCAGCCTGATAACTGAAGAGGGTCTCCAACTGAATGTAACCTATCAAAAAATCCACGAACAGCTTTGGCTCGGCTGGCGAGTCCTTTTTATGATCAGTCCTTCTTAGGGCTTCACATGTAACAGTATAAGCTTATTGTCCTTTTCAAGGCTTGCGTGTAACGATTTCTAGAGCACAGAGTTTACTTTTGTCATATTTTGGTGAAGAGAGACCACTTTAGTAAAATTAAACACCAAAGGGAAACAATTATAAAATTAACCAAATATTCTTAAAAGGAAGTTTGTAGCATTTAGCGCATTTTCATGCGTGCTTTATAATATTATAATGTTGATGTACAGAAGTACGATGTACTTCCTTGACTGACATAATCTCAGCCTCATGACAGTGTTGTCAAAAATGATGATTCTGATCTATCTTGACCAGCCAGTCAACGGAGTGACGTCCTAGTTGTACAATACAGATATCAGAGGCCCTTGGTTCGTATCTTTTTATTGCCTATATTTTAAAGAGCAATACATAATTTAATAAATAGATAGGCACACGTGACGAATATGATTCCAATGGTTCGAGGTACAGCGCTGCATGCCTGAAAGAAGTATAGTAACTTCATGTTCAGGCGAATAAAGTTCATGAGGACAGGGAAATCGTGCGGCAGCACCACATACTCATCGGGAAAGTCTCTCACCATCCACCTACAGAACTGAACAGTAGAGCTAGCATCAAACCAGATACGTTGAATGTGGTACGTGAGAAACAAAACCAAAAAGTCACCAGGCCACACTTTTCCGCGATGAAACAGTGACAAATGACATTATATTTATTTTTAAGATTGTGTAATTTTGTCCATACATCCTATCTGCATTCTTAAATATATAATTATTAAAGTGTATTTATTTATGTTTTAAATTGCAGTTATTAATTCTATTTAAGTTCCAGCTGCTAATTCTGAATTGTTGTTGTTTGTGTGGACTTGTGTAGACTAATACTTGCTTTTTAAATCGGTAGGAAATAAGTAAAAAGCTGTATTCACATTATTTATAGAGACACCCTAGGAGCATAGGATAAATCTAGCGAGAAGGGACTTATTTCACAACTCTCCTCTACAGCTACCGCCTAGATCTGTACAGTTAACAGCCCATCTGTCCTGTACCATCCCTGCCTATAGTTAACCATTTCTCTTTTCGACTTTCTAGGAACTTACTCTTAACTTGACCATCTATCTCGCTACAGGGGGTTGACCCGGGTATTCCAAGCAAAAAATAAACACGTTTTATTTTGGGCATGGTGCAAAAAAGCAAATCAAATCAACCCAGGCACACTCTTATAAAGTCGCCTCGTATGGTATCCACGAGGGAGAACTAGCAGGATTCTTTCTTTGACCCCTTAAAGATCCCGAGGAAAGTACATGGGAGACACAGATAGGGCGTGTCGTATTTTCAAGCATTGTTGAACCTAGCCATTATTGTCCTTAAAAAAACGGTATATCGAAAATAACTACTCAACCTTGACCTCACCGCACTATTTAAAAAGAAACAAAACAATATTTTCACTGGAACTTTATTATGAAATCTAACAGATAATTAACTAATAATAAAAACGGGAAGGGGAAGGGGGGCCTTTGGGGGGGGGGGGGGGAAATTTCCTTAGTATTGAGTCAAGGTGGCCCATGAGGTTAGCCACGTCAATAAGTATGACATAAATTAAGATTGATTGATACATATGGAGGGAAGTGGAACAGAGTGGCAGATAGGCCAGAAGAATAGAAGCTTGCTAGTTTGCTAGTACTGCCTTGTGTAGCTACTGCGGGTCTGTGATGAGTCAAAGTAATACATGCCTACTGTTTCTTCATACATGTCGTAAAAGGCGACTAATTTGAGGTTGTGCAGGAAGTTGACAGCCTCATCATGTAAACCACATTTCTACAGAAGCTATCGATGCAGGGAGCATGTGCATGGTGGCAGGCTTCATGGAAGTGGGGGCCACCTGCAGTTGTGGTTCTGTACTTCATAACGTATTTACACTTCAGCTCCCCAAGGAGCATAAAACCTCAACAATTTCATGTCAAGTCTTCCTGTCCTGTGCCATCTGCTAAGATCTTCTCATGTCTCCTTCCTAGAAGAAAATATGTGAGTCAGAAGCCCAGACTCCTTTCCGCTTTCTCGGTGCTGCATCATGAGCCTCTTCAACAGAGGACCTTCATCTGCATTGGATCAATCAATCAATCAATCAATCAATACACTTTAGCTCCTCCCGGATCATAGTCCTCCAACTAATTCATGCCAATTCCTCACTTATCATGTGCGATCATCTCAAGTTCGTCTACGTCTTCCTTATCATTTTCACTTCAGTTTTCTTCTTCATGTATTTTTTGGATCTACTTCTGCGTCTCTTACTATGTTGATTTGAGAACAATAACTGCCCTGTAATGCTGTCAAGAGATTTCCTCAATGTGTGTCCTATCCATCGCCAGCGTCTTCTTCGCATCTCTTTTTTCACTGTTATTTGTCTACTTCTTGTTATCAGTTCACATTGGTGACCTTACTGTCTTGGATACCGTATTCGATTAATATTATTGACTCCGGATAACTTGTCTATATTTGTTGAAGTGTTTAGGCTTAATATTTTCTTTAGGATGAGATATATCATCCCATGTCCAACCTTCCTTTGTCGTCTTTTACGCCATGATTGGTAGCTTACGGCGTTAATATTCTTGTCTCCTATTTCCGGCTTACATAAAGATTTAAAACAAGGAGTTGATGATTGATGATGATGGTAATAATCATCAAAAATTTAAGAAGCTCGAGGCGTTTATTGATCATTCGACTGTTATGACGTACTTCTTTAATACAAGTTTTGTTTTTGGGTTTTTCTTTTTAAAATCAATGCAATAACAATGTTAGAACCAACGAAAATAAGACAAATACCAGTGGGAATAGAAAGTCAGGAAATGACACGTTGGTTAGGACATGCATTGACGAAACAAGTTGACCGCTTACAAGGCAGATCTTGGTCTGAAATTCCCAGGATTTGAGAACTATACAGAACTATACAGAACTTTACAGAACTATACATAACTATACAGCCAATGAAAATTATACGTACAAGAGAACTGGAGACAAATATGAAACAAAGAATACATGAAACTTTCTTAAACGGTTAGCACGTGACAGGAAGGTTTGGTATGAACTTGTCGAAACCTTACCCTCCAATGGCAGCTGTAGGAGAAGAATATTAAAATAGTGTAACATTTTATGAGGAAATGTATTAGTTCGAGTATTTTCTCTCTACTTCGGTAGCAGCGACAGCCATTCTGGTCTAGCCATGTGATCCTAATCATAGAGTCTTTGCTTTTATTTTTCATTTCTACTTATTTCTCACTTTCTTTCCTCTCTGTTTTGTTCTTCTGTCCCTGACGAAGTCCTTGTGGTCGCAACACATGTTTTTTCTTGTCTTTTAGCCTACTAAACGTATTACCTTTTTTACACGCTTTTATTTAACTTCACTTCTGTGTCATTTTCATGTCACTTTCTTGTCACTTTCAAATCTTGCAATCGATTTTTCAATCACTTCCAGGTGAGTAATAGCTCTGAAACTTGGCATAGTTGTGTATTCCCGATGACAATACAATAATAAGTCAATTATTAATAATTTAATATTGTAATTATGACATTATGAGTAATTAAAGTTTTTCGTAAAGAAATGTAAACAAATCAGGGGCCATAATCAAGTTAATTAAAAATTCAAGAGTACGTGGTGTGCTTTATTTTTTTCTATCCGTAAAACAGGGCAGTACTCAAACAAGTGTCTAGCTAAATCAAGGGAAGCAATTCAAATTTTAAAATTATGAATCAAGGGAAAGTCGAGTTCGATCTGTAGATGGCCTTCAAATTGAAGAAATTGATTGCACCAAATTAACAGCACCCGTGTGTTACCGGCGAAAGGAGTCTGGGTTGCCGACTAGCCTTTTTTCGTCTAGGAAAATCTCCAGGATTGGCACCTGGAATGTTCGCACTCTGTGTGAACAAGGGAAAGTAGCAGCAGAAATGTAAAATTACAGGATTGATATCCTGGGTCTCTGCGAGACACGGTGGAAAGGCATAGAGAAGAAGAGATTGATCACAGGAGAAATGGTGATGTCCTCAGGACATGAGGAGGAAAGAGCCCACCACAGTGAAGGGGTGGCTCTAATGCTGTCCAAGGAAGCACAGAAGGCACTTATAGAATGGGAAGCAATGGGACCCCGAATTATAACAGCAAGGTTTAAATCAGCCAAAAAGAAAGTAAATATAAACATCATTCAGTGTTATGCACCAACAAACGATAAAGAAGAATCTGTGAAAGAAGACTTTTACACCAGACTACAAAGTGTCTTGGACAATAAGAAAAGAAAGGACATCATAATTTTGATGGGGGACCTAAATGCGAAAATAGGAACAGACAACACTGGCTTTGAAGAAATCATGGGAAAGCACGGATTAGGTATGATGAACGAGAATGGGGAACTATTAGCAAACTTCTTCGCTTCAAATCAACTAGCTATAGGAGGAAGCATATTTCCACATAAAAGAATACATAAAGCAACATCGATATCACCAGACCACAGAACTGAGAATCAGATTGATCACATATGCATAAGCAAGAAGTTTAGGTCATCATTGCATGATGTGAAAGTATGTAGAGGAGCAGATGTTGTATCAGACCACCATCTTCTGTTGGCTAAAACAAAATTAAAACTCAAGAAATTTACAACAGCATATAGCTATAGACAACAGTATAATGTGGGGTATCTAAGAAATCAGGAAATAAGAGAAAAATTTTCAATCACAGTATCCAACAAATACCAAGTACTCCAACAGCTGGAAGATGAAACAGATACGGAAGACCACTGGCAACAAGTAAAAAATATATGGAACGAGACATGTGAAGAAGTACTGAGAAAAAGAGAACATCAGCACAAAGCATGGATAACAACAGAAACCATTAGTAAGATAGAAGACAGGAAAAACAAGAAAGCAGATTTAAACAGAAGCAAAACCAGAAGCTCCAAAGCCAAGGCTCATGAAGTGTACATAGAAGCAAACAAAGAAGTAAGAAGAAACATCAAAAGAGACAAGATGAAATATATTGATGATTTGGCAAGGGAAGCAGAGGAAGCTGCAGCCAAAGGAAATATGAGGGACCTGTACAACAACACAAAGAAGCTAACAGGGAAATATAAGCAAGCAAATGGCCTCATAAAAGATAAGAATGGAAAATTGCTTAGTAATATACAAGAACAAATGAAGAGATGGACAGAACATTTTGAGGAACTTCTCAATAGACCATCTCCAACTAATCCCCCAGACATCCAGCCAGCAGAAGAGGAGCTACAAATCAGCTGTGAACGACCAAGTAGAGAAGAAATAAAGAAAGCCATAAAGCTTCTGAAAGATGGAAAAGCAGCTGGTCCAGATTGCATTCCAGCAGAGGCCATCAAAACAGATATTGATACCTCTACAGAGATATTATACAAACTACTTGGCAAAGTCTGGGAGAGAGAGGAAATACCAGCAGAATGGAAGGAAGGTTATCTGGTCAAGTTGCCTAAGAAGGGAAATTTACAAGAGTGCACAAATTATAGAGGAATAATGTTACTATCAGTGCCAGGAAAAATATTAAACAGAATCATCCTGGAGAGATTAAAAGAGTCCATAGACAAGCAACTGAGAGATGAACAAGCAGGTTTTCGACAAAATAGATCCTGTACAGACCAGATAGCCACATTGAGAATAATAGTTGAACAAAGTCTGGAATGGAATTCACCGCTATACATCGGATTCGTGGACTATGAAAAGGCATTTGACAGTGTAGACAGAGAATCGCTTTGGAAATTGATGAGGCATTATGGAGTTCCCATGAAGATCATTAACTTAATAAAGAAGACCTATGAAGACATGACATGCAGAGTTCTTCATGAAGGACAACTTACAGAACCGTTTAGGATTAGAACGGGAGTGAGACAGGGATGCCTCTTGTCTCCATTTCTTTTCTTACTAGCAATAGATTGGGTTATGAAAACATCGACATCACACAACAGAAATGGAATCCAGTGGAATCTGACTAAACAGCTTGATGATCTGGATTTTGCAGATGACTTGGCTCTTCTGTCCCATAACCATAATCAGATGCAAGAGAAAATGAAAATTCTCGATGAGAGGTCACAACAAGTGGGCCTGAAAATACACAGGGAAAAGACAAAGATTATGAGAATAAATGCAAGAAATGATAACAAGGTTGAAGAAACACCACTAAAAGATGTAGAATCGTACACATATCTTGGAAGTAATATAGACAAAGTTGGAGGGACAGACAGTGATATCAAAATAAGAATACAAAAAGCAAGAGGAGCTTTCATTGCATTGGGAAACATATGGAGAACAAGAGAAATCAAGTCCAACACGAAAATAAGAATCTTCAACTCAAATGTGAAGTCAGTCCTATTGTATGGCTCTGAGACATGGAGAACAACAAAAACAACAACCAAAAAGCTACAGACTTTTATAAACGGGTGCTTGCGTAGAATAGAAGGACTGAAATGGTATGACAAAGTCACAAATGTGGAATTGATGACAAGAACCAGACAAGTGCCAGTGGAACAAGAGTTGAGAAGAAGACGCTGGCGATGGATAGGACACACATTGAGGAAACCTGTTGATAGCATTTCAAGGCAGTCCTTGTTCTGGAATCCACAGGGAAAGAGAGGCAGAAGTAGACCAAAAACACACATGGAGAAGAGAGCTGGAAACAGAGATGAAAATGATGAGGAAAACATGGAAAGAACTTGAGCGGATGGCACAGGACAGGAAGACTTGGTATGTGTTTGTTGAAGGCCTATGCTCCTTGGGGAGCTAAAGGGTATTGATTGATTGAAGAACGCCATAAATGATTATTCTTTATTTTTCCTAGTTAAATGTTGATCAAACGTGGTAACAGTAAGCGATTTTCTACACTATTTTGAACTGGGAATCAAAACTTCTAATTGAACACAGCATACTTCAGTGGACATTTCATGTACGGTCAATATTAACTTTGGCGGTCAGTCATTTGTCTTCCTACATTTTCTGGTGTTCCGAACCAGTCTTATGCTGTCTCCGTGGACAAATGTAGACGTGGTTTTCTTGAACGTCTGATTGGCAGTGTAGTTAGAGCGCTGGCCTCTCTCGGCAAAGGTACTGGTTCGAAACACGAAGTCGTCAAGCTCCAATCTACCCAGCTGTAAATATGTACCTGTCTGTACTACTGAGTTAGGGAAGGCAAAGGCAGCGAGGAAAGGAACTGGTCACCCTACCTCTCGAAGCTGGACCTAGTATAGTTAAGTCTCTAACACTTCACTCCCCTACGGCAGTATCTGATATTGGTCTACCTTGACCTTTATTCTTGAGAAAAATGTGATACAAAGTACGGGCTAGAATGTAATACTTAATTACTTTACTATTTACCTTTTCGGTCGACTATTACTGTTTAGCTTTGTTGGAAGCTACATATTTAGTTCTTGAACGAAGTGTGTTGTATCGTCTGATGTGAGCCCGCATTGTTGAAATATTTTTGTGTAATATTGTCGTAACATAGTATGGCGTGGATTATCAAACGGGTTCGTTAGGGTAGCCATGTAGGTAGACCTGCTAAGTCACCCTAAAAAGTCGGTGACCAACGGAGAAATGGTACTGCTGCGACTGAACTAGAAGGCGTCCGGACAGTGTTAATCCTACTGCTGGGACTGAACTAGCAATCGTCCGGACAGTAGTTATCCTACTGCTGTGACTTAACTAGCAATCGTCCGGACAGTGCTTATTATACTGCTGTGACTGAACTAGTGTCGTAATTTTTCTCTGAGAGAGTTCTGATGGATATTGGTCTCTTTAGAGTGTAGAATGATAGTGAAGGCTCTGTGGGAATAAGGATTTAGGAAAGTCAGGTAGTAGATTCACAAGTGCTGGGAAGAGTAAGGACAGTCTCGGTTTACGACAATAATTGACTCTCAAAACTACTCCTACCACTCTTCTGAGCAAACAATTGTTTGTCAGTTCCAGTCACTCATGCGCACTCACCGATTTGGTGATTCTGACGCTCAACGTACATGAATACTACAGACTACAATAACAAATATGGGAAATGTTTGATTTGGGCCAGCCGACACCAATGCTAATAAAGTTTTAATACTTTTATTATCATAAAAATCAAGTCACAAATAATTATCAATTTACAGTCAGAAATCAAAGGTTACAGAATACAAATATGACAAGGGGGAGGGGGGTTTTGAGGAGAAGTATCCCATACACCTTTTCCCGCTTGTATTTACTAACAGAAAAGACCCAGTCCCAAAGATAAGGAGGGGGGTGATGATGATGATCAGAGATAGGCAATTTAACCCAATGGTAAATTTACTACTCTGAGACAAGGGGTTACAGTAATAAGAGGTAGAGGAAAAGCTAGGGTTCTCAAATGTTTTCCTTTGCCCAACAAATTTTACAGGAGGGGGAAATGAACACAGTTAAACAATCCCGCTAGGAGAAATCCCGTACAATGAATACAGTACACCTTAATATTAGGTCGAACTAATTATAAGGGTAAAAAAAAAGATTAAATCTCCTGTCGTTCAAAAACACGCTTGGGCTGGCCAGCACACACAGTCACACACACAGACTTACCAAGTTGTGAATTCTGGCACTTTAGGAATTTTACAACAGCAGCTAATTCCGTAGAACAATGGAAATTGTTTTTTTATTTCTTCTGTGTCATGCCCCAGATTTAACGAGGTGGGCTGGTAGCTAATAGTTTCAAAAAATCGCCAGACGGTGAAGCGTAAAGGCTACTGTTGGTTTGTTAGATAAAAGTTCCTAATGAATGGCACAGGCACTTGGCTAAGTGTGAGGTATGGTGTGGTTTCTAAGATGGGCACAGCTGGTGGAGATAACTTTCTTTTGCCGTAATGTCACAAACTACAAAACACTGAGGTAAGTTCATCAGGGGGTGGTAAAATCCAATGATTATGCTTGACAGACAGTGCCAGGAAAATCTATGTTCTTTCTCATCAATTGAGTAATAAATAAAATGACTGCGACTGGCAAATGTTCATCTCTAGTTTAACTTTTTTTTAAAAAACTTTAAGAAGTTGGATTTTAAAACAGTCTTTGGGAGTGCTTTGTTTCGGAAAAAAACTTCAGGTAGCTGAATCTCACAGGATCGCCACAAAGATTAAATTTTAAAATGTTTATAAGTTGCTGGAGTTTTCGACTGAGTTGGCAGGGCTCAGTGTATAATTAATTAATTGCTTGGATGCAAGGTCGAAAGATCAATTCTGTATAGAAGATAAAACATGAAATGCAATAAAATCAAATTAAGATCTAACGCGCGATACATTTACAGTTAGACTATTTTCTGCATTCGCGTCTTCAATTAATAAATACAAGAAACGCTCCCGTGAGGTTACTAATTTTAAAAGCACATCTATCTATACAGAACTAAACTGTATTAAAGTCACAATTCCCCTAACAGTTGCAAAATTAATTTACGCGGCTATTGTATTAGGAAATTAACCTATAGATGTAACATTTAGTTTGCACTGGAACTTTGAAAATGGGTTTATTTAATAAGTTTAAATTTACACCACAATCCAGTGAAATAAAAACGAAATAACTAGACCACTGATCACTCAAAGCTAAAGTATAAATTACCGTCTGCACAGAAAAAGAATTCACTCCAATAGCCAACAATTTAGATGAAATCTAGCAGGAATTTAACTATATGCTAGTGAATCTTAGAATGCTGTCAGAACGAATGATAAAGTTGCCCTTTTCAGATTCTGTATATATCTAAAAGGAATGTAAGTTAAATGGGTCGTGTGAAAATTTTGCGCCTCTTCAGATCCCAGGGAAAGTCGAAGTTATTTAGCCGCCATGCTAACCGCGATGGCCCGACTGGCTTCCGATCTTCGTTCGTCTCAGGCGCGAGGATGTGAAATTTCTGCGAGACTAGCCTCGTTCGCGGTGAGTTTCCTGATTCCTCAGATCGTATCCGCTACGCTGAGCGCTCCGTCTCTCCCGTTCCATACTCTTTCGGGCAAGCCTGCCGGTTGCCACAGAGGTGCGAAGTCTGCAAGAAGCTTTCTTCTGACCACTCGTGTCCATCTTGCGAACGGTTCAGTGTTCGCACGGAGATGCTAAATTTCTGCTTCTCTGTTCTGGGGATCGTCTTTGACTGCTTTGATCATAGCCGCTATTCTTCGTTGATGAAAAGTTACAACAATACTGACGTTCATGGGTTCTAATGTTATGAAAAGCTAAAGTCCCTTTAATCATCCATCAAATCAGGGAAAATTCACTTGTCAAACTAGACGTACGTCACAACTAGCAATCGTCCGGACAGTGGTTATTATACTGCTGTGACTGAACTAGCAATCGTCCGGACAGTGGTTATTCTACTGTTGTGACTGAACTAGCAATCGTCCGGACAGTGGTTATCCTACTGCTGTGACTGAACTAGCAATCGTCCGGACAGTGGTTATTGTACTGCTGTGATTGAACTAGCAATCGTCCGGACAGTGGTTATTGTACTGCTGTGATTGAACTAGCAATCGTCCGGACAGTGGTTAATGTACTGCTGTGATTGAACTAGCAATCGTCCGGACAATGGTTATTGTACTGCTGTGATTGAACTAGCAATCGTCCGGACAGTGGTTAATGTACTGCTGTGATTGAACTAGCAATCGTCCGGACAGTGGTTAATGTAGTGCTGTGATTGAACTAGCAATCGTCCGGACAGTGGTTATTGTACTGCTGTGACTGCACTGAACATAAATGGACTAATATCATCATCAATACCTTTTTGCTCCTCAAGGAGCATAGGCCTTCAACAAGGACGTGCATGTGGCGAAATGGATGGTTGATAGTTAAGTAGTTCCCAGAAATAGAATAGAGAAATGGTGAACTAGAGGCAGGGATGGTACAAGACAGATCAGTAGATAACTACACAGTTCTAGATGGTAGCTGTCGAAGATAGCTGTGAAGAAAGTCATCTTAAGATAGCTGTGAAGAAAGTCACCTTAAGATAGCTGTGAAGAAAGTCACCTTCTAGCTAGACCTATTCTATGCTCCAGGTGTGTCTCTATTAATAAGTGATGTGAATACATTTCTTTAATTACTCTCTACCAGTTTAAATATTAATATTGTTGTGAAATTCACAGAACATCAACAATTTAGAATTAATAACTGGAATAAAGTCAATAACAGCATTTTCTCAAATGAATTAGTGCATTTTAATATAGGTATTGTAAACATGCAGATGGATATTGAAATATTATTCACAAACGTGAATATTAGTAAACTGTAAATGTCATGTCATCATTTAGAACAGGTATGGCCTTGTTGACGTTTTTTTTTTGGTTCTCGATACGTAAACAATTGATCTGCTTGGAGATTGTTGAACAGTCAGTTCTGTATCTGGATGCTGGTTTGACTATTCTCGTTTTTATAGTGCTTGTGAACTTTCGTCCCGTGACATGAAGTCTCAGTGCGTCTGACAGGCATGCAACATTGCTTCTTGAATCATATGCCGCAAGTGTGTCTCTCTTGTTCAATATATATCTCAGAGCCTTGAAGGAGATAACACATAAATGCTTACAGTATCTGAATGTTAGCACTGGGACGTGCATCCAGCGACTGGATGATCAGTTAGATCAGAACCTTCATTTATGACAACACTACCACGAGACTGATTCTGTCAGTCACGGAAGTATGTCGTACCTTTATATATCTACATTATAATATAAAAAGTTGACCTACATACTTGTTTCATTGATTACACCAAAGCTTTCGATTGTGTACAACATCAGCAGTTATGGGCTATTATGAAAAATATGGGATTTCCAAACCACCTTATACAACTCATCGCACTGCTGTACCAAGAACAACAGGCAGCCGTAAGAATAGAGGGGGAAACATCAGAATGGTTTGAAGTACAGAAAGGAGTAAGACAAGGCTGTACCCTTTCCCCTTACCTGTTTAACATTTATGCCGAGAATATCATGAGAAACGTAAGAGATGGCCAAGAACACACAGAGTTTGACTCATTTAACATCGGCGGGTACCAGATCCCAGAAATCAGATATGCTGACGACACAGTCCTCCTATCGACCAACCCAGAAGGACTTCAACAATTAATTCTGTCCACCAAAAAATACAGCGAGGCCCAGAATCTATACCTAAACACCAAGAAGACCAAAGTATTAAGAACAGACAAAGTAAAGACCAAACCAGAAATTGAAATTGATAACGAAGAACTGGAAAGTGTTAATGAATTTGAATACTTAGGATCAATCATCAACAGCTCTGGCGACTGTGCAGTGGAAATTAAAAGAAGACTTGCAATTGCTTCACATAAACTAATACAGATGAAAAACCTATGGCAAGGCACAAGCAAAGAAACAAAGTTACAACTGATCAGAGCATGTATATTCCCAGTAGCAACATACGGCTGCAAGACTTGGACACTCAATAAAACAGTTGCAAAAAAGATTACATCATTCGAAATGAAATGCTACAGAAGGATGTTGAGAATACCCTGGACAGAAAAAAAGACCAACAGAGAAGTACTGCACTCACTAAACGTACAGGAACATTGGCTCCTAAATACCATCGCAATAAGGAAGCTGAAATTTTTCGGTCATATAAAAAGACATAATAGTCTGGAAAAAACAGTGATGGAAGGCATGGTAACTGGAAAAAGGGGAAGGGGTCGACCTAGACGACGGTGGACCCAGGACATCACAGAGAGTCTGAACTTGTCTTTGGATGATGCAGGTCGACTTGCCCAGAATCGTGATGCGTTCAGAGCAGCTGTAATGGAGACAACGTTCTGGAAAGAATACGTCACATGATGATGATGAATATAAAAAGACAAACATGAAAATACATTGAAGGCTATAAATATAATTTCAAAGTTATTTGGGGTACTCTTACAATTAACTCCCGTTGGCATTTAGTTCTGCCAAAGTTGTCTCCCCTTATCAATATTACAACCTGAATTCTTGCGCCTAGTCCCGACAAGAACTGCTGCACAGCGTTTAAAAAACAAAGCCCTGAAAAGAACTTTCAGCATTTCGTGCTAGCATTGTGAAGTCCTCATAAGGGTTATTCTTAAAAAGGAGTCAATGCTGTTCGAGGATTGCTTTCAGGTTATATTCAGTTGAAGACAAGTTTAGTTGTCAACGTGATTTTGGGCGTGCCAAGACAAACCACAAGCATGTAAATCTAAAACAATAATAGCAATAATTTTAAAAATTCATCAATTTACATAACACTAAAATATTTTATAAACTTAACGAACTAAACATTTATAGACATACCTTCAGACTGTGACGGTATTGTCTCCCCTACTCCGCGGCAGTGGTAGAATAATGGCCAGACTCAGAGTATAAAGATGAAGGTCTTCATGGGTATTAACCTCCGCTCAAGATTACTCTAGGCAGAAATAAACATAGAAGAATGATGCTTCTACTTAAGGGCGCCTCGCGGGATTTAAAAAGAAAAGAAGCATAACAAATGAGATCATCTAAGCTGTCATGAACTTATTATTCTCCTGCCCCTTCTTTGAGTTAACATATTTTCATTCGTAATTTCTGAGCCTCCAGCTGAAGGTGATTCAGTAATTATTAATTTTATAGCTCTCTATGTTTATGTATTTAACGCAGTATGATTAATACGGGTGCAGACATACATCTCACTCAAGTGTGATTAATCCAACTATAGCTTTAAAGTAATGGATAAACAGGTTTAATCACTTGGAGGTTAACAATGTAAAATAAATGAAGTAGGTTATAAAAAAGAAGCGATGATATTTATCTACATCGGATGATTTAAATTGTGGTGGAACCTATGAAAGATTTGAAATGTTCTTTAGTTGCGCTTGTTTGATACTTAGCTTCCAGTTTGGATCGGTTGGCGTCTGGTCCAGCCGCTGTTGGTTCCCACAGGAACCTTGGACTGTACTTCTCTACAATAGTCAAATAATGTGGCAGCAGCACGTTTCTTGCACAAGGCCGAGGTAACTGCAACGGTTGTCAAGTCAAGCGTCTTCAAGATCCGTCTGATGTTGGTGTCTCGCCTCAACTGCTGGCAACTTGTACCACAAACGTGTACCAGAAACTAAGAGGGAAACAAATGCCTCATTTGAGTGTTGGGCCTCCTGATATGAGCATCAGGCGCTCTTCGTTTGCATCTACCACTTCATCTTCTTCAGAAATTTTCCCTCCTTGAACGTTAATTTTAATTCAAGTGAGTCGGATAAAAGTGCTTTTGGACAGAAGAAGGCGACAGTGTATATATATATATATATATATATATATATATATATATATATATATATATATATATATATATATATATATATATATATATATATATATATATATATATATATATATATATATATATATATATATATATATATATATATATATATATATATATATAAAACATTTGAAATTTACTAAAGTGCTTGTATAATAAAAAATGTACACCATGATATCATTATCATTATCCTCAGCTTGAGGCCACCTCTGCTGGTGGTTTCTTGTGAAGAATACCCGCACGAAGCAGTTACCAGCTCTTGCAGTGGTGGTTCATGTGTCAAGTTATTTGCAATGATGAGGTTGCCAGCTTCATTTACCACGTACATCCACAAGCAAATTAAACATGTAAAAATACAATATATAAAGTGATAAAATATACATATTACAACTCACCCCGAGTTGTTTTCTTAGGCGAGCACAGACGTTGTGCACGGGAAACGACCAAATATTGCCGGGCAACTGATTTAAGATGTTGTCTTTTCAGGTGACTTAGGTGTCTAACTGAATGCACTTGAAGTTGGAGCCTAGCACTTAAGGCGCAATGTGATCTCTCCGGGGTTACTCCCTTCGAATCTTAGAATTCACGTCCAGTCCTACGACCTGTCATATATTTGGGTCCTTGTATCCCGTATTCCTGGCTATCTAAGCTTCCTTCTTGACGAAACTGGAAGTCAGTGAAATAGTCTTACAACACTGCAGCATGTAAGTGAAAATTACGCCAGCAGGTTCCTACTTTGAGAAAAAGTCCTATTGGGAGTAGTCTATCTCGGCATCTCAAATGCCAAACCAATTGCAAATACGTGTCTTATTTTGGTAGGGGTCTATCCCCACTACCTTCCTGTAGAACATTCTACCAGACAACATAAGATATGATTTTCAAACTCCATAACCATATAAGGTTTTGCTTCTTCCATTTTGCCTGTCATGTTTACAAACTCATTACTTCACAGATCTAACATTATAATCTCCTCCAAGATGTTATTTTCTTGTAATTGTTTATCACAACAAAGTCCATCTGCCGGGAGTATTATATCACTGTATGTGTCTTAATTTTTACCAAGATTGTCATGGACCGTTTATTTGGGCACGCCATGTTTGCAAACTAGCACTTTATCATGTGACAAAATGGTTTCGTGTATTTTCCCCAAACAAAAAGTCTGGGTTAACAATAGGAATGTCGTTCTTAGTCCATCTGGAGCTGGCGATAAGCAAAAAGTCAAATTGGCACGTTTGCTCCTTCGTTATGTGTCGAGGATAACAAAGGAGAAAATAACCAGGAGAGAGTGTGGGTGAGAGGTGTGAGAAGATGCGATAAGAAAATCTTGAACTATGAAAGCCAAAACAAACAACGAATACTGGAAGAATAGGCACGTAAAAGGAATGGCAAAGTAATAATGCTGGAGAGGGGTGAGAACAAAAAAAGTGAACGAACATATTTCGTGACGCATACAACTTCCCTTCAAGGACTTTTGCTGGTAATTGACGACTGTGGCTTGAGCTTATCACAACAATTTCGCAGTACGTCAGCCTGGCGTCTTCTCAGCTGTAGAATCTTAGTGTAAATTCGGAAAGTGTTCCAACTGTTTCTGTACTTCCTATTGTGGCGTGAGGTTTTATCTGGCTAACAGAAATAGAATTTCTGCAGAAAATGGTGAAGTCCCAGTGTCTGAGAGGACTACTGGTATCACAAATTGGTTACGGCTGTGAATGATCTGATCTCGAAACAATAGTAGAGAGGAGACTGACATAAAGTGCCACCTCCGCTGTGTAACTAACTGTGATATTAAAAAAACAAGGAAACAGATTTTACTTAACAATGATAAAATTGACAAGTCGTTCAAATACAATTTCCTTATTATTTATTTAGTATATACACTATCTACTCTTGTGCTGAAGGGTGAATGTTGAAAATGGAATGTAATGAATTTGTAAGTTTACAAATGATTTACAAATATTTATATTTATATAGATATGTAAATATATTATAACAAGTTTTCCAATTATAGGAACAAAAATTATATCAGCTGTGCTGTTATTCAATTATAGTACATGTATCAGCTGTGCTGTTAATTAAGGATATAACGTTTATCAGCTATGCTGTTATTTACGTATAATTTATCCACTATGATCTTATTATTGTCTCTCGTTACGCTAATTCACGTTTTCTTCATTGACTTAGATTTTGCTCACAATGCCGACAGAAATGGTACTAATGTGTACTCATCTCTTAGAAGTGCTGTCCTTCTTGGTTTGGTTGACACAAAACACCAGCTGTTGATCGTTTCGTTAGCCCACCCAAGACTGAGGGGGACTAAAGATTAGAGTCTTAACAACCTCTATGCTCCTGCGGAGTTCCAGGCAGCTGGATTGACAACCCACGATCTCAGTTTTTATGACACGTATAAAACCTGTAACAAGCAAAAATAGGGGCTAATTTCTGTCCTCAAGCCCACCTATTTCTATTGTATATGATATGAGCGTGTCTCAGTGTCTGCATGTAGGATGAATGACAACATGGCTCAGTATGATTTAGCAATAGCGAGACAAGACAGGTGTCTACTTGCAAAACATTCTTTCTGATAAACTAATACATGGATATCATTCAATAACATAAATTCAATGCATGAATACATTCAATAATATAAATTCAATACATGAATACATTCAATACATGAATACATCCCATAATATAAGTTCAATACATGAATACATCCAATAATATGTACACCTAGGTGTGATACAACCATTTTCTTCTCCCTATAATATACCAGGCCCTCTCTGACGAGTGCTATACAAGCTGGTAACATATATCCTAACAATAACGTTATGTTCTTATGATAGGAGTATATGCGACGAGGACTGTTTGGTGATATATCAGGTTGGAGTTATAGGAGACAATAGATTGGAGTTAGATGAGATAATAGATTGAGTCCTAACAAGAACTGTTTTGGTTATATTGCAGTTGGTCTGAGATAATAGATTGAAGTATAGGAGACAATAGGTTGAGTCCTAACAAGGACTGTTTTGGTTATATTTCAGATAGAAGACAATAGGTTGAGTTATAGGAGACAATAGATTGAGGTATGAGTCCTATTAGTCTTCGTCTATTCAATCATAATAGGAAATACAATCATTATACTTAATTCCCCCAAGATACAATCAGTAACCTGATAGGTAGTATAAATGACACACAACAAATACCAACATTATAGACCTGCTGAAAGCCTATTTTCCTAAAGGTTATCGTAAATATATTTACCCTCTAAGATTCAAACCGGCCAGATTTTGACTCGACTTAGCAAAGCAGACTGCAGGTCATTGCACTCCAGGTAAGCTATAAATCAAGGTGACAGCTTCTCCTCTTCAGTCGGTCGGTATCTCTGGCGTCGTTTCGGTGATGTGTGATTATGCATAAAATCCGCCCGATTATATAGGTAGGTGAATTCTTAAGCAAGGCTTTTGGTTGGTTCCTGGCGGAGCAAGCTGATTGGTTTCCTGCAGTTTAGTACCTGGTCTCATACAGCCTAATTTTATTCAGTTTTATTCCGCCATCTTGCGTGAACAAGATGGCCGTTAATTTATTCTGTCTCAGAGACTGGTGAACGTTGCTCGTTGATTGGTTGAAGCAAATCTGTATCTCGACATAGTGATTAACAAAGTAGTGGGTTACACTCGTTTCACGACATAGCCCCCACCTTTCCTAGCTGTGACTTGTCATAGCTGACGTGTAAACCCCTGCTGTGGTTAATCCTTTTGCGTCTGTCCTTCCAGAGTACTAGGGTGTCGACTTAAAAAATCAGCTCCTACATTGTCTCTTCCCGGAATGTAATTCACGGTAAAGGAATAAGGCGCCAGAAATAGACTCCACCTTAACAATCTCGAATTTAACTTTTTAGATGCAGCCAAGAATGTTAAAGGCTGATGATCGCTTTGGACAATGAAGTGTGTCCCATACAAGTAAGGTGAAAATTTGTTGATGGACCAAATTAGAGCTAAACATTCTTTCTCTATGGTCGAGTAGTTCAACTCAGCTGCATTCAGCTTCCTACTGGCGTAGGCGACTGGTAAAAGTTCCTCCGGCTGGGCTTTTGATTTCTGCAAGAGAGTTGCACCAATACCTATACTGCTAGCGTCCGTCCTTAATACAAATTCCTGTGTGATATCGGGTAGTGTAAGGATTGGTTTGCTGGTGAGTTTTTCTTTTAGCTCTGTGTAAGCTTTTTCACAATCAGCATTCCATTGGATTTTATCAGGCTGTCCTTTCTTCGTTAAGTTAGTTAATGGTGCACACAGAGAGTTAAAGTGGGGTATGTACTTCTGATAGAACCCACATAATGACACGAATGATCTCACATCTTTCTTCGTTTGAGGTCTGGGTGCCTTCTTTAACCTCTCTATATTCTTTGGGTCAGGAGACATATGACCTGTAGAAATAGTGTGACCTAAGAATTCCAACTCCTTACAACCGATATAGCACTTGGTTGGACGTGCAGTCAATCCAGTGGCTCTCAGTCTGTCAAACAACATGGAGAGCGCTACTATATGCTCTTCAAATGTGTTTGTAGCAACAAGAACGTCATCCATAAAGTTAGTGATATGGGGATTTTGTAGAGGTTCCAATAATTTCCTCATCATTCTTGAAAAGATACTGGGAGCATTTTTCAGCCCAAAGGGTAGTACATTAAACTCGTAGTGTCCGTCTGATGTACTAAATGCCAGCATTTTCCTAACTTCTGGTTTCACTGGTATTTGGTAGTATCCCTTGCTTAGATCTACCTTCGATAAATACCTAGCCTTACTCAGTGTAGAGAACAGCTGGTTGGTGTCAGGTAATGGGTCCACCTGAGATTCTGTGATCGCATTAAGCTTCCGGTAGTCAATACATAACCTGTGTTCACCACTCGGTTTTCTCAATAGCACCACACTTGAGCTATAGGGAGAGTCTGACTTCGAGATAATTTTCTCCTTCAACAGATAATCAACTTCCTCCCTTAGTGCTTGGGCTTTCGCATAGGGTATAGGGTATGTTCTCATGCATACTGGGGTAGGGTCGGTAACCTTCATGTCGTACTCTAACAGATTCGTACGACCTGGCTTATCTGTGAGCACATCAGCATGGGTTTCCAACACTTTCTGAACCCTCTTCTTCTGCTCTGGAGTTAAATGTTCACTAATATTTACTTGAACATAATCCTCTGTAGTTGTGAGTGGATACTCCATAGAGTGAAGTGGTTCACCGTGCATTTCTGTTGCAATGGCTAGGGTCATGATATGTGCAACTTCTGATGATTCCTTGTCATAGTATTTTTTAAGAAGATTGACATGATATACCTTCTCCTTTCCTTTCTTGTCAATCTTATAATTGGTCCTGGAAAGTTTCTCCAGTATGACATAGGGTCCCTGCCATCCAATCTGCAATTTATTATTGCTGCTTGGCAACAGTAATAACACCTTTTCACCCACCTCCAGTTCCCTATCCTTTGCTTTTTTGTTGTAGTAGGCAGCATGCTTCCTCCTGGCCTGTCTTAAGTTATCATTGGCCAGTTTCCAACCTGCTTTCAATCGAGATGTCAACTCGTTGACGTACTGGTATGAGGAAGTCACTGTTTCCTCTGCCTTTTCATCAGTCCATGTCCGCAGCAATGCTTCCAGTGGACCTTTTATTGGTCTTCCAAACAACAATGTAGCTGGAGCCAATCCAGTTGAGTTGTGGGGTACTTCCCTATATGCAAATAGTGCAGCGGGTAAGTATGTATCCCAAGTATCAGGTTTTTCACTCGCCAGCTTTCTAAGGATTGAAATTAGCGTACCATTGAACCGCTCTACTTGACCGTTCCCTTGGGCATGGTAGGGACTACAATGATAGTGCCTGGCTTGAAATATCCTGAATACTTCTTGTGTTAGCTTTCCCTTAAACTGAGACCCATTGTATATCTGATGCGGGAAACCTAATCGGGTGAATATTGTCAACAGTTTTGAATCTATAGCTGACATGGCCACTGCTTCTCCCCACATAGAGCAAGTATCAACCAAGGTTAAGATGTAAGCATTTCTCTTCTTGGTCCTAGTGAGGGGTCCAACAATATCCACTGCAACACGTTCAAAAGGGGTTCCCATAATAGGCATTTCTCCCAGTGTTGCTGGTGCAGTCCTATGCTTAGGAGCTACTCTTTGGCATTCTGGACAGGATCTTACATATCTTTTTATGTCCTCTGTAATTCCTGGCCAAAAGTAGTGACAGGCTATCCTTTGTCCAGTGGCCCCTATTCCCATATGTCCACTGAAGGGTATAGCATGTCCTAGCGTCATAACCTTCTCCCTGTAAGATTTTGGCACTACAAGCTGTCCATGCCCTTTAGGTCCTGTTCCAGCTTTTCTGTATAGTAGGCCATTCTTCATATACAAGTCTCCTTTCTCTGGAGGGTTATGTGCTTTAGGCAATTTGCCAAAACAAGGCTTCAATGTGCTGTCTGCTGCTTGAGCCTTTTTCATCTCTTCTGGATGAGTATTGATAGGATTCTCCTCCATTTTCCTGGAGCTTTCCCTGGTCTGGACTGTTGCCATAACTACAGGTTTTATAGGTTCTCCAAGGAAAACATACCTACACCCCAAAATCAAAGGGTAAATAGGGTCGTCCATCACTGCTGCTTTGATTTCTCCTTCCACATAGCGAGATCTTATGTTGATTCGAGCTATGGGTAGTGTCATGGTTCTTGCTCCCTTGATCGGTCCTCTGATTTCCACTGTTTCTGTGGTTATCTGGTCAGGACTCACTAGAGAAGAGCACACAACTGAATCAAAGTCCAATCCTGTGTCATATAAACACAGTACTTGAGTGCCATTCACGGTCACTTCCTCACAGACAGGGGGATGATGGAAGTCTTTCTGACTTACTGCCATTTCCTTCCTTCCCTGATTCCCTGTTGTAAGACATGCAGCATGATGAGGAGGATTCTTCCTTCTGCAGTCCGCAGTATTGTGGTTACTCATTAGACAAGTTTTACACCACTTTCCTTCCTTCCGGTAAGGTGTCTTATCCGATCTTAGAGGGTTTTTGTCCTTTTGGTCAAATCTTTGTTTGTTCCTTGTGGTATGGTCCTTTTGTTCATATTTGGTATAGTTTTGTGATGATTTGAAGTTTTCACCCTGCTTCTTCTTATTTCCTAATAATTCTGCCTGAGCTGCTTGATATCTCTCAGCAACAGTTACAATATCTTCCAATCTCTCTGCTCCTTGTTCCATGATAAACTTCCTCATTTCTTGAGGCATGGACTCTTTCACTTGCTCCATCATTATCATTTCTTTCAGATCCTGACACTTTCCTAAACTACTCCATTTTTCCAAATAAGTTTCCAGTCTAGCAGAGAATTGGTGATAGTTTTCTCCTGGAAGAAGTTTAGCTGTTCGGAATTTCTTTCTATATGATTCTGAGTTCTTTTCATATCTCACAAGCAGTGCCTGCTTCAGGATTTCATAATCTTCCTGGTCATCTCTTGAGAGCTTCAAATATACATCGTAGGCAACACCTCTCAATCCCTGAGATAGTTTAAGACTCCACTTTTCTTTCACTAAGCCATAGGTAGTGGCAAGTCTTTCGTATCTATCCAGGTACGACTCAATGGCGTCTTCTTTCTCAACAAATGGGTCCAGATGAAAATTCATGGCCCCACTTGAGGTGCTCTGGATGGAGCTATTCTCAGAGTGAGGTGAGCTACCACCATTATTGCCAGTATTTGCCTGAATTTCAAGCTCTTTTAATCTCAACTGATGGTCTCTCTCTGCTTGTAATTTCCTTTCCTCAGCTTCAGCCTCCCATTTCTTGGCTTCAATTTCTAATCTTTTGGTTTCTCTCTCAGCTTCCAGTCTTTTGTCTTCTCTCTCAGCTTCCAGTCTTTTGACTTCTCTTTCAGCTTCCAGCCTTTTCTCTTCTCTCTCAGCTTCCAGTCTTTTGGCTTCTGCTTGCAACCGCCTTTCTTCAGCCTCTAATTGCAACTTTCTTTCTTCCCTATCCATGTGTTTGTCCACTTCTGTTGTGACATACTGAGTGAGAGCATCACCTGTCATATTTAATTCCTTACCCATCTGCATGATCGCAGTTCTGAACTTCACTAGATCAGCCATGGCGTTACTTAGATAGGGTATGTATATTTACTATAACCAAATTATTGTAATTAAACTTAATTACTTTAAATGAACAAAAGATTTCCGTGCAACTTTGTGAGCATCAACTATTTACTGAGTACTAAATGGTACTCCTCCTAAGAAAATAATTTTTTTTAAATCCTAAAATAGAATTTTTTTCCCAAAAATCTGTTTCTTATGTTATCTATGGGTGACACAAGATAGAATGTAGATAGATGAATAGACTAAGTATGGCTCAAGATATACAGAAATATCCCAGGAACGAGCCCCCAGTGTGGCGTGTGGTTTTATTTGGCTCACAGAAATAGAATTTCTGCAGAAAATGGTGAAGTCCCAGTGTCTGAGAGGACTACTGGTATCACAAATTGGTTACGGCTGTGAATGATCTGATCTCGAAACAATAGTAGAGAGGAGACCGACATAAAGTGCCACCTCCGCTGTGTAACTAACTGTGATATTAAAAAAACAAGGAAACAGATTTTACTTAACAATGATAAAATTGACAAGTCGTTCAAATACAATTTCCTTATTATTTATTTAGTATATACACTATCTAATCTTGTGCTGAAGAGTGAACGTTGAAAATGGAATGTAATGAATTTGTAAGTTTACATATGATTTACAAATATTTATATTTATATAGATATGTAAATATATTATAACAAGTTTCCAATTATAGGAACAAAGATTATATCAGCTGTGCTGTTATTCAATTATAGTACATGTATCAGCTGTGCTGTTAATTAAGGATATAACGTTTATCAGCTATGCTGTTATTTACGTATAATTTATCCACTATGATCTTATTATTGTCTCTTGTTACGCTAATTCACGTTTTCTTCATTGACTTAGATTTTGCTCACAATGCCGACAGAAATGGTACTAATGTGTACTCATCTCTTAGAAGTGCTGTCCTTCTTGGTTTGGTTGACACAAAACACCAGCTGTTGATCGTTTCGTTAGCCCACCCAAGACTGAGGGGGACTAAAGATGTAGAGTCTTGACAACCTCTATGCTCCTGCGGAGTTCCAGGCAGCTGGATTGACGACCCACGATCTCAGTTTTTATGACACGTATAAAACCTGTAACAAGCAAAAATAGGGGCTAATTTCTGTCCTCAAGCCCACCTATTTCTATTGTATATGATATGAGCGTGTCTCAGTGTCTGCATGTAGGATGAATGACAACATGGCTCAGTATGATTTAGCAATAGCGAGACAAGACAGGTGTCTACTTGCAAAACATTCTTTCTGATAAACTAATACATGGAAATCATTCATTAATATAAATTCAATGCATGAATACATTCAATAATATAAATTCAATACATGAATACATTCAATACATGAACACATCCCATAATATAAGTTCAATACATGAATTCATCCAATAATATGTACACCTAAGTGTGATACAACCATTTCCTTCCCCCTATAATATACCAGGCCCTCTCTGACGAGTGCTATACAAGCTGGTAACATATATCCTAACAATAACGTTATGTTCTTATGATAGGAGTATATGCGACGAGGACTGTTTGGTGATATATCAGGTTGGAGTTATAGGAGACAATAGATTGGAGTTAGATGAGACAATAGATTGAGTCCTAACAAGAACTGTTTTGGTTATATTGCAGTTGGTCTGAGATAATAGATTGAAGTATAGGAGACAATAGGTTGAGTCCTAACAAGGACTGTTTCGGTTATATGGCAGTTGGTCTTATGTGAGATAATAGACTGCAGTATAGGAGACAATAGGTTGAGTCCTAACAAGGACTGTTTTGGTTATATTTCAGATAGAAGACAATAGGTTGAGTTATAGGAGACAATAGATTGAGGTATGAGTCCTATTAGTCTTCGTCTATTCAATCATAATAGGAAATACAATCATTATACTTAATTCCCCCAAGATACAATCAGTAACCTGATAGGTAGTATAAATGACACACAACAAATACCAACATTATAGACCTGCTGAAAGCCTATTTTCCTAAAGGTTATCGTAAATATATTTACCCTCTAAGATTCAAACCGGCCAGATTTTGACTCGACTTAGCAAAGCAGACTGCAGGTCATTGCACTCCAGGTAAGCTATAAATCAAGGTGACAGCTTCTCCTCTTCAGTCGGTCGGTATCTCTGGCGTCGTGTCGGTGATGTGTGATTATGCATAAAATCCGCCCGATTATATAGGTAGGTGAATTCTTAAGCAAGGCTTTTGGTTGGTTCCTGGCGGAGCAAGCTGATTGGTTTCCTGCAGTTTAGTACCTGGTCTCATACAGCCTAATTTTATTCAGTTTTATTCTGCCATCTTGCGTGAACAAGATGGCCGTTAATTTATTCTGTCTCAGAGACTGGTGAACGTTGCTCGTTGATTGGTTGAAGCAAATCTGTATCTCGACATAGTGATTAACAAAGTAGTGGGTTACACTCGTTTCACGACACCTATATATACTGATTTTCAATCAGTATGACTTAACTGAGCTTGTATGATTGGATCTCCCTCTCTCAATTTAGTTGGTTCTTCCGTTTCGCAGCTCATACGTTGGATTGATGTTATTTTCCAAATTCAATTGGTTGTCTCCCTTAATTGACTGCGTCTAATTAGGCAACCATTGGTTTTGACTAACATTTTACCATTTAGAATAAGGTAAGCTCCACTGTGATTTAGTTTTTATGGTTAAAAAAACCAGTGATAATTGAAATTCCACAGCGTCAAATCACAATTAGAAGTATTATTTACCGTTTATTCATAAAAGATACTTATTTTCCACGTCTAAAATTCAGTGAGAAGGATATTACAATCAAAATCCCATAGAGAATAACTTGTTTACGTGGCAATCACCAGAGTGTTTTGCCCGTTTAGTTGCAGTGTCAATGGACTAATATTAACATAATGCCAAAATTAAAAAAAAGGTAAACGTCCCATAGTAGAAACTGCGGTAAGGTAGTGAAGTGTTAAATAGTTGACCATGCTAGGTCCGGCTTTTTGAGGTGGGGGTGACCATGCTAGGTCCGGTTTTTTGAGGTGGGGGTGACCATGCTAGGTCCGGCTTTTTGACCAGTTCTTTTCCTCGCTGCATTTGCCTTCCATAACTCAAGGACAGAGTCAGATACCCAATTTACAGCTAGGTAGACAGAAGTGTGACGTTATCAGGTTTCGATCCCGGAATCCTGATAACTGTGCTGCGAGGGGAAAGCACGCTAACCACTTAGCCAGATGGACTACTTGCTTCAAATATGTCTGTGGGGCAATACTCAGCGAGTTCAGATGTTAACCAAGAGGTTGGTGGATCAAGTCCACCTACCGACGAGAATATTTATTTATTTATTTTTTATATTTGCTGTTAAAAATTTGTATTTGAGGAATGAAGCCGCAAACAAATATAGTGTGTAGATAAAAACAAGTAAATCTAATAAAAAAAATTAAAACCAAATAATAATAAATAGCAAACTTTAAGCCTAAAACGCTACGAATTCGGATACGAAAGTATCTGAAAACATCGGACGCAAATGAAATCGATACAGGCGTGAAAAGACTCCCTGGCGTAAAGTTAGGCTCCAGAGCCTCGGTCTCTGGGCAACGTCGGTTATTATTCGATAAACAAACGAATGCAGGATTGCAATTTGATTACGAGTATTTCTATTGCACATTCATTGAAACATTATATCTCGGAGCGCAGCTATACACACTTTCTATGAATACAAGCTTAATTTACATAACTCTTAATGTTTAATTTTGGGGCCAGAAAACAATGAAAAAAAAGTCACGTGTTAGAAATTAACAACACACTAAAAACATGAGTTGTTTCGTGATCAACCTTCGTCAACCACAGTTACAAATAGGAAACAAAGACAAGAAATACAAAAAGGCTATAATAGGATGATAATGGATACAACAACCACACGTAGAAAAAAAATTAACACATTAAGATAGTACATAACAAAGAACATCTCAAGCAAAATAGTATAGAGATATTAATACAATGAAAATAAATAAAACAATACAACATATAATAGTAATAGAGAAAAAAAATACAGAAACGTCTGGCCTGATATGTGATTCTCCAGCGATCAATGATTACTAAGGAGAAACACTTTCAACGACAAATCTTTAACTTCTGAAATGTATGGAAAATGTATTGTGCAACATCATTGTGCCAAGCTTATCGTATTAACAGGGGTTACCAGTATTTACGTCAGGGTTTCTTAACCCTGGTTCCAATGCACCCTAGGATTCCGCGAAAGGTCGCTAGGAGTTTCGCGAGAGATCGTGGATGAAAAAATAAAATTATAATAAACGTTGTTTTTTTTAACTTTGCACTCCGGGCCATGTCAGTGCATGCAGTGGTAGGCACTGGCCGAGCAGCCCCGAAAAAACTAAACAGATCCACAGAAAAAAAAATCATTCTCTGCTCAAAAGAGCATTGCCAATTATTATAGGATTATTATATTTACAACTTACTGATTACGTTCAGGTACCATGAACTGCAGACATAGTAATTGTTACCAGGGGTTCCCTGAGACCTGAAAATTATTTCAAGGGTTCATCCAGGACGAAATAATTTGAGAAAGGCTGATTGACGTGATTAAATAAAGTAGCCCTTATAAATGTTAACGGGACGCACAATGTCCCGTATTTTCAATTTTGTAACGAGCGGTCTGAAATTTCTAAACAGTTCGGTTTAGCATTTGACAGATGGCAGGAACGAAAGGTCGTGTCTTGCTACTACATTTGTATAATTAGCCTCGGGTAGTTCCCGGGAGGGATGGGGGGAGGGGGGGGGGTCTGAGAGGAGACCAAGAAATAATAGGTCTACAGCTCCCTAATGCATGTCGTATGAGCACAGTGATATGAGTTTGGGTGTGTAGGGGCTGACCTCATCACGTGAAACATATTGCTTCATAAACTACCGCTACAAGACCCATATGAATTTGCTGATCTAGGCTTCTCCATGGGGGGCAGCTACAGTGGTGGCTCTATGCTCAATGGAGAGAAAAAAGGGAAATGGGATTGAGTATATAACAGGTATAGAATGTATATGTACAAAATAACATTATTATATAACAGGTATAGAATGTATATGTACAAAATAACATCAGTATATAAGAAGTATGGAATGTATATGTACAAAATAACATCAGTATATAAGAAGTATGGAATGTATATGTACAAAATAACATCAGTATATAAGAGGTATGGAATGTATATGTACAAAATAACATCAGTATATAAGAGGTATGGAATGTATATGTACAAAATAACATCAGTATATAAGAGGTATGGAATGTATATGTACAAAATAACATCAGTATATAAGAGGTATGGAATGTATATGTAGAAAATAACATCAGTATATAACAGGTATGGAATGTATATGCACAAAATAACATCAGTATATAAGAGGTATGGAATGTATATGTACAAAATAACATCAGAATATAAGAGGTATGGAATGTATATGTACAAAATAACATCAGAAGCAAACCCAGAAAACGACGTAAACCCAGAAAACGAAGTAAACCCAGAAAATTAAACAAACTCAGAAAATGAAGAAACAATGAAAACGAAGAAAATCCCAGAAAACGAAGTACACTCGGATAATGCAACAAACCCAGAAAACAAAGTAAACCCAGAAAACGAAGTAAACCCAGAAAATTAAGCAAACTCAGTTAAATGAAACATAAACAGAACACAAACTCGACCCTGAAAACAAATTAAATCAAGAAAATTACGAAAGCCCAGAAAATTAAGCAAACCCAGGAAATGAAGTCAACCCAGAAAACGAAGTAAACCCAGAAAACGAAGTAAACGTAGAAAATTAAGCAAACCCAGAAAATTAAGCAAAACAGAAAATGAATCAAACCATGAAAATGAAACGAACCAAGAAAATTAAGCAAACCCAGAAAATTAGGCAAACCCAGATAATTAAGCAAACCCAGACAACGAAGTAAACCCATATATTAAGGACACAAGTGGGGACTGTGTCTACCACACTTTGTCCTTTGTCTCGTCCTCTAGAGGTAACACATACAACTGCCAGCTTTCATGAAAGGGAATCAAGAAGACAGTCACCTCGAAAATTTGTGACGATTTAATGTTAACATAACAATGAATGTTCCTGGCATACAACATTCGTGGTATAACATGGCTCAGACCCAAAATTCCAGGTCAGGTCAACAATCGTGGCATAACATTCCTCAGACCCCGCATTCCAGGTCTATTTCTATAAACTGCCAAATAAGCACATAGCACTGGTTTCTTCCATTTTAGCTTCCTCCCCTCCTTGTCTTTCGCACCGCACGGTGCTCTACAAGACTCGGTGAAGTCACAGGCATACAAGTTGCGCACCATTTTCACACACACAACCACTAATATCATTACTACGCATATGCTTAAAATCGAGCTGTAATAAATAAATCAGTCCGTTTAATCTCATGCATCCATCCATCTGATGCAAACATCATAATACTAAAGTTCCATGTGGAGCATAGGTGTCATAAATGTATAGTTCATACAACACCTAAATTATTATTCTTGACAACAGAAAACGAAGCAAACCCAGAAAAAGGAATTTACAATCTACTGACCGAGTTACTTTTTTTGTATTGCAGATGACCAAAATTTTATGTTCGAGTTTCAAAACAAACTGCGAAACCACGCTAATGCACTTAATTCAACCGGTGAAAGGTACAACATGAAGATCAGCACATCAAAGACAGAAACTATGAAGATTAGCAGATCACCGCGCCCATCTAACATATATGTCGACAAAATGAGGCTTAAACAGGCTCGAAACACCTAGGATGCATCTTTACTGAAAATGAAAAACTTGACAAGAGAAATTGAAACAACACGTCAAAAAGCTAGTGCAGTGACTTACCAACTGTCATCACTACTCAAACATCAGAATATCACTATGGAAACAGCTGATAAATAGTATATTCTTACCAATTCCTTGCTATCAATGTCAAACATGGTCCCTGACCAAAGCAGGAAAATCACACACTGTGAGATGAGAGGGCTTAAGAAGAGCTATTAATGTTACCAGTAGAGACAAAAAGATGGCGTCAGAAAAATTTGTAAGAATAACATCCTGCATCAAGTGTATAGAGAGACATAAAATTAAGTGGCCACCTCAGGAGAATGGCGCCCGATAATTTACCACTATACGCCTACAAAGTAGAAGATCTGGTTTCAGTACACGGTGAAGACCAAGAGACAAATGGATAGACAACATCACAGACATCCTACAACAGCATGGGCTCACATAAACCAATGCGAAAGACGTGGCTCAGGTACGCAAACTTCAGCTCTCCTCTACTCTTCACGGCAAGAGTAAGTGTTACCAAAAAAGTCAAGTAAGTATAGAATGTATACCGGACAAAGATAACTGACCTCTGAACTCTTACCTTGTTGGCTAATTATAAAATGACGTCACTAAAACAAGCCTTGTTCGACGACTTCTCAAATGTATGGGACCTCCTAGAGGGGAGGGAGGTTGTGTCATATACTTCGGACAATGCCCCGCATAGTTCCCCCGGGGGGGTTGGGATTCTGAGAAGGCAAAGAAAGAACATGGTTACTGCTAAATCTGGAACGTCGTGGTGTGTGACGAACATGAGGTAGACATAAATCTGGCAGACTCATCATGTAAAATAAATATACTACGTAAGCCGCTAGTGCAACGACACATGAATACATTGATGCGACTTTCTTACAAGAGAACTGCTGCAGACTTGGATCCCTGCTTTATAAGGATCGACAGGAAAATTATAATGATATAATTGTCAGTAATTGCAGAGCTGAAGAGTCAGAATAATGCTGACCTGGATCACCTAAGAGTAATACTTCAAAAAATGTGTCAGCAATTCAAAAGAGTTGTAATACAGTGGATCCCATCTCACTGCAACATCCCCGGAAATGAAGAGGCTGACAAATTGGCAAAGGAAGGATGGTAGCTACCTCATCTTGACACAAGCATAACTTATGAAGAGGCCAGGAGTTTTATTAAGATCAGATACAGGAGCAAGTGGGAAGCAGAATATCCAGGCCGCAACAAAAATGATGCATATTACCAGCTCAGCAGAAGTGAACAAGTGGTGACCTTCGGACTTCGCACAGGCCACAGAAAACTGAGATACCATCTATTGAACAAGCTAAAGATAGGTCCTACTGACAAGTACAGCTGTGCACAGATACAATGTCTGCTGAACATTTACTCTTTTAAAAATAAATAAAACTTTTGCCTCCTTTTGGCGAGGCGCGCTCGGTTCAACCTAGACACTGAGTCAGTCAGTTATATTAGGGCACATGATCAAACATTAAGGACCTTGCGGTCAGGAATAAATGCAATTAACTTTAACATTTACTTGAAAAATACCCAACATACGAGGAAAGTGCAAATGGTACCATTCCAGGTAAAGCTTTATGGAGATAACCAATAACCTCAAACTGACAACAGCTTTCTTTGAACATATCCAACTTGACATCTGAAAGTAGACGAAGAAGAAAAAGAAGAAGAATTATAGAATTCTTCACAATATACTAAAACAATTTTTTTAGCTGAAAATCCTGTATGTTTAATGAATTTCTATCAGACCATTACGCATTTCTTGACTGCTTGATCCACAGATAGAGTTTTTATTTTTCTTTATGTTTGTTTGTTTGTTTGTTTTGCATCATGCCCTTTTCGGGCACTTGTCATTGCCACATAATTGTGTTCGCTCTCTTTTCCTCTCCAGCAGTTTTGTTATTTTCGAGTCATTGTTTGCACTTCTTCCTGTAATAATTCGTTATGTCTGTTTACCTGTTCATCCCTGCCGAAAGAGTAGACGGATGATACAATCTTGACCGACAGTCATGTTGGTAAAATTATCGTGTACCAGCCATTGGGCGCCGGATTCACACGGAAATGGCCAAGCGTGCTCGCTTATCGCTGATATGGCTAGTGTGACCTTCCAATTACTGTCGTGAAGAGTCACAGCCCAGATGGTCAAACGTGGGTCGGTGTTTGCACAAGTACGGGGAGATAAATTATCCGTCTGCGGACATATTACAGGCATGCACCTGAAAGACGGAATGTTGTTATAGCTTCCGGACAGAATTGTTACTGTGATAGGGTGGGCGAGATGGTGATGATGATATTGATGTTGTGATGTGTGATCACTCTCTTTTCACACTCGCACCGACCCGAACAACAATAAAACTCTTGATTCTGAGGCAGGGGCTGTATTTATTTCTACAACCCTGTCAGTGACTACAAGCACACAAAAGCAAACATTAAACAAACTAAACACTAAACAAACAAAACACCCAGCTAGTGCTCAGTTGCTAATCTGAAGAAGCAAACAAAGTAACGACTGGTTAAAATCATAGTTAAATAATGATACTCTCACCTGCCAAACAGTCCTTCCACGCCACCTGACACCCTCAACTATCACACACGCACACACTCATGCGTGTCATCCAATGCGACTAGTAAGGTGTTGTGCATGAGGCTGGCAATCTCACCGTGTAACATCGGTTGCTACCAAAACCACTACTGCAAGAGTACACACTCAGCTAACACACACACACACACTCATGCATGTCGTCCAATGAGACTAGTATGGTGTTGTGCATGAGGCTGGCAATCTCACCATGTAACACAGATTGCTACCGCAACCACTACTGCACGAGCATCTGAATGCTTCATACGGAAGCAAACCACACTGGTGGCCCCATGCTCCCTCAGGAGCGGAGAAGAGAAATATATATCTCCAAGTGAGCCCACGTGCTCTCACAAACCATTCTTCACATTACAATAATTAAATAATAATCAACTGGACATAAAATAATATTCAACTATATGTACAACAAATACTCTCCTTAATGAGAATAAACCACCACCTCGCAACTGGTCCATCTCAATATTCATTACTGCATTCTGAACATGTCGTAAGTGACGACTGGTGCGCCTGGTAACAAGCGTGTCGTATACTACCCCTGATGAGATTGGGAACTCATCACATGAACTACTGGGCCTGTAATGGACACCAGCTGCATTGGTGTTTCCATGCTCCGCCGGGAGCAAACAGAGAAACAGCTATCTCAACGTGCCTTACGCCTTACGCACGCTCTCTAGAAATCTAAATATATATTCTCACCTCAAAGTAACCCACCAAAGATATACAGTAGAACAATCAATAATCGTGAAATACACTTAATTACAATATCAAAGAATAAAATAAAATTACTCTTACATTAAGGAATAAAATATAACTACTCTTGACTTAACACTAAAACTAAAGTCATCACCACGTGGCCTCTCGGCTGCCATCTTGATATTTTTGCTACCAGGTTGATATTATCTAAATTCACGTGAAATAGCTTCATACCATATTTGCCTTTCTGATAAATGAAATAATCGCTCTTAAACTTTCACATCTATCTATCTATTTAACTCACTAAACATTAAAACAGACTCGTGCTGAATATAATTTCAGACTTATAGAACACGAATGCTAACTTCTACAAAATACGCTAACAATTATAGCTCACGTGCTCTGGTTTCTTTGTCCATCTGCTACCCACACAAGGCGAGCCTAACTTCGTTTCTCTCTCGTCTGGACTGAATCTTCAAATAGGCCTTTTGCCGCTCGCTATTTCTTTATATAAACCGCTAAGCCTAAACACTCAACTTAGTCCACGCGCGCAGTAATTGCACCACTTAAACTACACTCGCGATATTTGCTCTATTAGGCACGAAAACACAGGTATGGCCCACAACTTTCAAATATATCACACGACTACCAAATATAACACACAATTATAGTTTAGGCTTTATTATGGCCTAAATTAATATATCTTCTTGAAGACTTTTTACATCCCAGAGTGCTGCGCGCACATCGAAAATATATGGGCGATAAATCTGCCCAAAAACAGGAAGGGGGCGGGCGTCTTCTTTTCTGCCCCATCAGATTACGAAGACATTATTTGTGATAATATAGGGAGTTGTAGTTGCAATCATTACCGCGAATCGACGGATATAACAATTCTATGTTTGGAAAGTGACCTTTTAAATAACACGCAGAATTTTCCTATGAGGAAATTTTTTGAATAGACCCCATCAAACCACGCATGATTGAAACTACTGGCCGGCATTCGAGATGTAAACATAACAACATTTCTGATTGGAGCCTGGTCTAATAGTAAACAACAACGTGCGTGGGACAAAAGTTGTAATATAACCTGCCACTTTCGCTGGGATAAAGCACAGTGAAATTCAACTCGTCAAGAGACCAGCCTGACAGCCAGAGTAAAGAATAGGATCAGAATTCCATTTATCGGACCGCACCTTGTTTAAGCATCTTGAGGACTTATATCCCAGGAAAACTCTACTTTTATTAACACGGAAAACCGGAATCCTAGGAATCTGAACACGAGGTCAGAGTGGGAACTTATTGTAAAGTAACACCTCAGAACGCACGGAAGAGGCATCTTAAAAAAGTTGCCTTAAAAATGTGTCTGAGCCAGAAGCCAATCTGTATTCTCAAAAGAGATTTTGGGGTAAGTTGTACATTTATAATTCTATATTTTGCATTATTAACAAGTGACATAATATGTATATATTGACATGTGACACGAGCCTGGCAACCTCAGCATATAGAATGATGATTTCATGAACCACCACTGCAAGGGCTGGTGACTGCTTTATGCGAGTTTCTAATAGAGAATGAAAAGCAGAGGTAGTCCCAAGTTCCATATGGAGCAGGGAGTGAATGATGAGATAAATGATGTACATACTTATTATATTGTTAATCTTTTCAATCAATTTAGAGGTAAATCTAAACCTATTCAATCTAAAATGTAATGAAAGTTTTCCGCTCACTGGGATTAAGATTAATTCTAAGAGAGGGCAAAGTTCTGAAGTAGATGGGATGGTGGAATAAAAAGATGAAAAAGGGGGGGGGGGGGGTAACATGAATGTGTGTCAGGAAAACTTAATGCTCAAGAGGGTATTTGTTCTCTTCTTTTGTGACACTAGTCGGTGGCACTAATTGGTGGTACTATCTCTGGAACAAGTAAGGGTATAAGTGACCTGAAGCCGACACTAGACACCATCATCAGATGGGTCTTAGAGACGCTGATCAGCTTTGTGATTACTCCCTGATACTTCTTGGAACGTGTCACATCCTTCAGATTTGACCAGTTACGAGAGTGAACCAGTCATCTATCTGCAAAGACCCAAACATCAGCGGGAGCAGAAACCATCAAACTATTGGCAACTAAGTACAAACTTAAAAGCTGCCAAGTGAACTGTCCATTTTTTGAAAACCATAACAGCACCCTGTGACGATTACTTTTTTAAAAGAAATATTCATTTTTAAACTGTTAACCATTATTGATTATTAAATTTATTATTTGTGTATATACAAATTTAACGTTGATTTAATCATTTTGAATGTACTACACCCGTATGTCTCAGTCAATTACTTAAATACACTTAAACAGAGCTATACAATAATAATACGAATTTCACTGAGTAATTCAGTTGGGGGCTTGAGCGATCTAATTATAAGATAACCCATCTTCACAAAAGTTGACGGCAGATACTAAAGTTAACATTGCTGGGACTCATTCACCATTGTTCTTGTTTTCTGAATATCTTGTGGAAACTCCCTCGAGGTAGAAGCATCATTGTCCTTCTATCTACAACTCTGCCAAGAGTGATCGTGTGCGAAGGTAGACACCTTTGAAGACCCACATTAGATACTCTAGGTTTTGGCCACTGTTGGACCACTACTGCCGAGCCAAGGGGAGGCAACCCGTGACAGTCATGGAACGCTGGTTTGAAAAGTGGAACCATTGGCCATACGCTGCTGTCATTCTAATTTACTCGTGATTGCAAATGTGAAAAGTTTGTAAACATATTTATGTAAATTTAAAACAGTTCGAATCAGAATGGGAAATGTTTTGCTTCAGTTAGCAAGTTATTGTACATTTGAAACTGTTCCGGCCAGCAAGGGAGATTGTTTTGTTAGCTTTAACTGGCAACTTTCTGTACATTTCAAACTGTTAAAGTCAGCATGTAAAGTTTTTGTGTGTGCTGTTGTACATTTGAAACTGTTCAGGTCAGCTTGTGGTGTGTTTTATTTGCTGTAGTACATTTGAAACTGTTCAAGTCAGCGTGTAAAATGTTTTGTGTGCTGTAGTACATTTGAAACTGTTTAGGTCTAATTGTGGGATGTTTTATGTACTGTAGTACATTTGAAACTGTTCAAGTCAGCGTGTAAGATGTTTTGTGTGCTGTAGTACATTTGAAACTGTTCAGGTCAGCATGTAAGATGTTTTGTGTACTGTAATACATTTTAAACTGTTCAGGTCAGCATATAAGATATTTTGTGTGCTGTAATACATTTGAAACTGTTCAGGTCAGCAGGCAATATGTTTTATGTACTGTAGTAAATCTGGAACCGTTCAAGTCAGCATGTGAGATGTTTTGTGTGCTGTAGTACATTTGAAACTGTTTGGATCAGCATGGGGGATGTTTTATGTGCTGTAGTACATTAGAAAATGTTCAGGTCAGCATGGGAGAAGTTTTGTGTGCTGTAGTACATTAGCAACTGTTTAGGTCAGCTTGTGAAATTTTATGTGTGCTATAGTACATTTGAAAATTTTCAGGTCAACTTGTGAGTTGTTTTGTGTGCTTTAGTACATTTGAAACTGTTCGGATCAGCATGGGAGATGTTTTGTGTGCTGTAGTATATTTCAAACTGTTCGGATGGGACCGAAGACGTAGCATACGAAATGAATGCAGTCAGCAACTCATAGCTTGACTGCTTGCGTCAGGGTCAGTGAACCAGAGCTGACCAAGACCCTACTCCACCTCCAAGGGGTGGTCCTGGAAACAGGCTGCATCACGGCAGTCTGGCCGAGAGAGTAGGGATCGAAGAGGGAAGGCAAACCCGATCCCAAAAATGCCATGCTGAAAACGGATGTGTCGGGCCGAAAGGCGCAAATATCGAAGCTTTGCTGTAAACGGTGTCACAACGTAACCAACGTCCTTTTCAGGAAGAACGCAGAAGAAGAAGAAACTGTTCGGATCAGCATGGGAGATGTTTTGTGTGCTGTAGTATATTTGAAACTGTTCAGGTCAGCATGGGATATGTTTTATTTAAGTTAGCAAGTTATTGTACATTTGAAACTATTCGGGCCAGCATAGGAGATTGTTTTCTTTGCTACAATACATCTGAAACTAATCAAATCTGCGTGAGAAATGTTTTGCTTTAACTTGCAAGTTACTGTACATTTGAAACTATTCCTATCAGGGTGGAAGACTGTTTAATTTACTTAAACAGGAAAGCTATTGTGCCTTTTTGGTGCCACTTGGTCGTGACTAACTGAAAATGTTGTGTTTAAGTTATTTCTTGGACTCCGTTGTCTATAGTATTATAAAACTGAGAAGTGCCATCGTCTATCTCCAGACATTTTGTTCTACCAATTTTAAAAAAAAAATGGAGTATCATCCCACTTCTCCCGAAATCGATGTCTAAATGCAACGCTTATTCAAGTAGCCAGGAGGAGTGTTTATATTACAGTGTGGTGGTGCTTGTGCTAAGCTGAAATTTGGAGGTACAGACTTAAAAGCCAGGTCTTCAGTAATGAAAGGGACAAAATAGAAGCAGGAAGGAGTGGAGGACGATCTATAGGCCCTGGCGCTACATATAACTAAGAGCACCATCACTCTACTTGCCAATTTTCCTTTTCATATTACAGAAAGCGGGAAACGGTCGCGCGCTTCAGTGCCGGTAGCCGGAGCCGACCCACTGGATCAGAGTCCGACGTTGCCGCAGTAATTGCATGCCTGTCAAGTTTGCCTGATTCCGATCTGATGAATGCGGTTTCAGGGTTTGAGGCCAAGATTGGGGTCCTGTTTTTGACGAGATATCGATGTTGGGACCCTGCCTGTTTTCACAAGATCTTCCATCAGGAGAACGGAATCTTCGATCCGCCCTTCGGCAACTTCAGATATTGCGGGGGAAAATTGGGAAATTAAACAAAGGGGAAAATAAAAGGATATGTGGCTAGTTGGGGAAAGATTTAAAAAAAAGAGAAGAAATAAAAAAAGAAGAGAAAAAATATAGTGGTGGAATTTAATTTTGTATTTGGAGGCAGCTCTTCGGCTACAGCGTCGATAGCAAGAGGATATTGGAGAGACATTTTAGAAGTGGAAAAAAAAATTTATTTGGGAAAGTGAGGGAAGGTTCCAGTTTAAAACTCCAAAGAGTTGGGTAGTGGATGGGGACTGTAAGGTAACTCAGCGAGATAAATGAAGTTATTCTGCAGAAGAGGGAGAGTGATGGATGGACGCGCATATAATAGAGATCTAGCAATGAGAGAGGGGACGGATAAAAAGGCTGAATGAAGGACGAAATTATATAACTTGTTGAGTAGAACTGAGAAATAAGAGAGTTCTTACGGTTATGTTTTAGTTGTGATGGGTTAAAAAGTGATGTTTGTACGTGCATATACGTTAGATTATAATGTTTGTACGTGCATAGACGTAAGAGTGTGGTGTTTGTACGTGTGTAGACGTTAGAATATAGTGTGTGTAGTGTATAGATGTTACATTGTGATGTCTGTATGTGCATATACGTTAGATTGTATTGTTTATACGTGTATAGACGTAAGAGTGTCGTGTTTGAACGTGTGTAGACGTTGGAATATAGTGTTTGTACTTGTAAATACGTTAGAATATAGTGTTTGTACTGTGTAGACGTTAGAATATAATGGTTGTACGTGTGTAGACGTTAGAATATAGTGTTTGTACGTGTATAGACGTTAGAATATAGTGTTTGTACGTGTGTAGACGTTAGAATATAGTGTTTGTACCTGTATAGACGTAAGAATATTGTGTTTGTACGAGTATAGACGTTAGAATATAGTGTTTGTATGTGTATAGACGTTAGAATATAGTGTTAGTAATGTATAGACGTTAGAATATAGCGTTTGTTCGTGTATAGACTTTAGAATATAGCGTTTGTACGTGTATAGACGTTAGAATATAGCGTTTGTACGTGTATAGACGTTAGAATATAGTGTTTTTACGTGTGTAGACTTAAGAGTGTAGTGTTTGTACGTGTATAGACGTTAGAATATTGTGTTAGTACTATTTAGACGTTTGAAAATAGTGCTTGTACGTGTATAGACGTTAGAATATAGTGTGTGAACGTGTATAGACGTTATAATATAGTGTTGGTTCTACGTGTGAAGATGTTAGAATATAGTGTTTGTACGTGTGTAGACATTAGAATATAGCATGTGTACGTGCATAGACGTTAGACTATAGTGTTTGCACGTGTATAGACGTTAGAATATATTGTTTGTACGTGTATAGACGTTAAATGTTGGTGTTTGTATGTGTATAGACATTACATTATGGTGTTTGTACGTGTATTTATGTTACATTGTGGTGTTTGCACGTGTATATATTTTAGATTGTAGTTTTCGTACGTGTATAAACGTTAGATTGTTGTGTTTGTACGTGTATACACGTTATAATGTAGTGTTTATACGCGTATACGCTTTAGAATGTGATGCTTGCGTTTGTTCGTGTATACACGCTATAATGTGCTGTTTGTACATGTATATGCGTTAGAATATGGTATTTGTACGTGTATAGATGTTACGAGTATAATGTGGTGTTTATTGAATTATACGCATTTAAATGCGATGTGTGTACGTTTACATAAGTTATACTGTGGTGAATGTACGTGTATAGACATTATATTGTTGTGACTGAAGGTGTATAAACGTTACATTGTTGTGATTGTAGGTGTATAGACATTATATTGTGAAGAAATTACGTGTGCGGACATTATATTGTGGTGACTGTACGTGTATAGATGTTATATTATGGTAGAAGTGTATAGACATTGAACTGTTGTGACTGTACGTGTATGTACACTATATTATAGTGAAAGTTCGTGTATAGATGTTACATTGTTGTGAATGTACGTGTATAGACATTGAATGGTGGTGACTTTACTTGTATAGACACTATATTATGGTGGTTGTACGTGTATAGATGTTATATTGTTAGTTGATGTTGTGAGGGTACATGTGTTAGTTGTTATTTATTAGGGTACATTTGTTAGTTGTTGTTGTGAGGGTACATATGTGTTAGTTGTTGTTGTGAGGGTACATATGTGTTAGCCGATGTTGTAAGGATACATGTGTTAGTTGATGTTGTTAGGGTACATGTGTTAGTTGATGTTGTAAGGGTAATTGTGTTAGTTGATGTTTTAAGGGTACATGTGTTAGTTGATGTTGTGAGGGTACATGTGTTAGTTGATGTTGTTAGGGTACATGTGTTAGTGGATGTTGTTAGGGTACATATGTTAGTTGATGCTGTTAGAGTACATATGTGTTTGTTGATATTGTTAGGGTACATATGTCTTTGTTGATTTTGTGAGGGTACATAGGTTTTAGTTGATGTTGTTAGGGTACATATGTGTTTGTTGATGTTGTGAGGGTACAAATATTATTTGATGTTGTTGTGGTACATGTGTTAGTTGACATTGTTAGGGTATATATCTCTTAGTTGACGTTGTGAGTGTACTTGTGTTAGTTGATGTTGTGAGGGTACATTTGTGTTAGTTGACGTTGTGAGTGTACTTGTGTTAGTTGATGCTGTTAGGGTACAATTCTGTTAGTTGATGTTGAGAGGGTACATTTGTGTTAGTTGATGTTGTGAGGGTACATTTGTGTTAGTTGATGCTGTGAGGGTACATATATTAGTTGATATTTATTAGGGTACATGTGATAGTTGATGTTGTTAGGGTAAATGTGTTAGTTGATGTCGTGTGGGTACATGTGTTAGTTGATATTGTTAGGGTACATGTTTTAGTTGATATTGATAGGGTACATGTGTTAGCTGATATTGTCAGGGTACAATTCTGTTAGTTGATGTTGAAAGGGTACATTTGTGTTAGTTGATGTTGTGTGGATACATGTGTTAGTTGATGTTGTTAGGGTACAAATGTTATTTGATGTTGTAAGGGTAATTGTGTTATTTGATGTTTTGAGGGTACATGTGTTAGTGGATGTTGTGAGCGTACATGTTTTATGTGATATTGTTAGCGTACATGTGTTAGTTGATATAGTTAGGGTAAATGTGTTTGTTGATGTTGTTAGGGTACATGTGTTAGTTCATATAGTTAGTGTACATGTGTTAGTTGATAAAGTTAGGGTAAATGTGTTTGTTGATATTTTTAGGGTACAAGTGTGTTTTTTGAAACTGTTAGGGTACATAAATTAACTGATGTTGTTATGGTAAATGTGTTAGGTGATATTGCTAGGGTACATGTGTAAGTTGATATAGTTAGGGTACATTTGTTAGTTGATGTTGTTAGGGTATACGTGTTAGTTGATGTTATTATGGTACAAAAGACACGTAACAGCTATAAATGGCATCCTCAAGCCGGGATCTGGAACAAAGTATCTTCAAGTGATGTTTCAAAAATTTTTCAAGTCTGTGGACTACATTTTTTGCATGTGCAGAATATTTTTCAAGATGGCGGTGTTGATCGGATGCAGGCCGGAATTCTAAGTTTAATCCTATTCACTGCATTGTATTTGAATCGCCGTTTCCTGAGGCAGAGGCTGATGCCAGGATGATTTTTTGCATGAAGAAGCAGATAAGTAAATTTATTGATTCATGCAGTGCGAGGCTTGAAGAATCTTTTTTGACATGGTTCTTTTTTATTATATGTTCTATGTCTTTCTGTATCTACATGTTTGTGTGATAGGCGGGTTGGTTGGTGGGACCTTTGAATTCACTATACCTCATTGACTGTCGTGAATTCATAGGCGTTTTTTAGTTTTTGCATCTGATTTTTTCAACTTAAGGGGCCTTCGAACACAGGCTGTGCGTTACTGCCTTGAGTGAATTAACCAGATTCATTATTTATCTAGTTGTGAAAGTTTTGTAATTTTGTAAATTTGTATTTGTTGTCAGGTTCATTGTATTTTATTTGGTTTATTCTCCATTATTGTTTGTAAATTTGTTCATCTAATCTTACTATCATTCATTTATTAGATGTAATATATGTTGTGAAATTGTGCTTGTTTTGTCATAAGTGTGGTAGAGCCAAATTATTTTCATTTTTCTACAATTCATAAATTTCTGCCTTGGTTTATTCATTAGTATTTTCTTGAATTGGCTCTTTCCACTGTTATACTGTAATCTTAATGTGTGGCCGGGGCAGGGAATTGGGGGTTGCTGTTTATGCCGAGAGTGTCAGATGTAGATACTAGCTTGTCCGCCAGAGTTAGTGATTGCTCTCTTACAGTCTTACAGGAGTTTTCCAGGTTCTGGGACAATCCTCAAGGATGTATTGAGTTAGAGCAGATGTGTTTTATTTCTGATGTACAGATGTTCGATAAATTTAGGATAGATTGATTTATTTGTGTGATAGTTAACTGTAAGTATTTGATTCTCCAACAGCATTGGTTTTCACAGGAATAACTTTTAATAGCCTTTGTTCATGAAAAACACTGAACTTGGTCAAATACAACAAAGTCCCTGAAAATGGCATATTTACAGCAATGTACAAATTTGTGTAAAACATCTGGTATCATTCCATTAGTACAAAATTTCCTTTGCACCTTTTTTTTCAAAATCTTCATTTTTTCATATGACCAAACTCTTCGGTTCTATGTGTTCCTACGTTGGGTATCTAGATTCTGTCCTTGCTAATATACTGCCGGCTCTTCAGTATGGTTCCTTATTCAAAAGCTTTCTTTTGAATCATGTGGGAATCCATAGGTTTAATGTTTTTCCAATTCAAGGGGCATTCTTTCTCAGTAAGGCTTTAAGTTTCATGTTCATTGAATCTTCGAACCTAAATCTGCTGTAGCCATAGCTGCGTGATCTATTAACCAAGTGTAATTATTTGTAGTCAATACTTACAAACGTTTTGAAAAAACACAAAATCACACAATATCCTAGAATGCACAATTGATAAATAAGTGTGAAGTTAATCTCTTCAACTAAGAATTTCACGGCGCTAGACTGAACACGTCTGCTGGGGTTCGCTTTCTTTCCCTTACTGAATGGCGTCTGTTCTACATTCCTGCCGGTAGAAACATGCTGAGCTCCTGATTGGTCAGGGAGATCACATGACCACTCTGTGACACGTGAAGCCAAGCTCACCCCAATTAAAAAATGCATGTCATCGTCTTTCCTATGTTCTGTTTCTCATAAGAATTAATTTTTTTATGTTAATCTGTGCCTCTTCTGTTTTTTGTAGTGGGATATAGCCTGTATCCGAAGAAATCACGGTATACGCGGCTACATACAGTGTCTCTATTTTTTTGCTCCTAAAATAACATCTGTAATTTCATGCAGTTGATTGATCTTGAGTGGTGAAATAATTGTTGCTAATATTGCTCACTTATTAAATATATATATTATTTGAATTATTATTGGACAATTTGGAATCACAATAATAGTGAATTATGGCTACAGTGGAGTATTTTAATAAGATTGGAAAAGACTATGGTTTGGAGGGTGAAGCTTTACAAACATTTGCTATCACTGAGCATGCAATGGAAATAAAGAGGTTTGAGGACGTGGCAAGAGAACAAAGGCGCTTAGATAGGGAAGATAAGAAGAGAGAAGAAGAATTAGCTAAGATGAAGAGAGAGGAAAAAATAGCTGAGAAGAGAAGACAGGAAGAATGAATTAGCTCTTGAGCAAGAGAGTAAAAGAAGAGAACATGAACGTGAGGGAAAAAAATTGGCACATGCCCATGCTCAAGCAGAAATAAAGGCACAACAAGAACTTGAGGAGAAAAAATTAGCCTATGCTCAAAGAATGACAGAAATTGAGTTGGAAAAATTAAGATTTCAACATAAAAAGGCTAATCCAGCAGGTGATGAGGCTGGAAAAAAGACCATGCCTCCACTTTTAAACTAAATTTGCCCAAATTTAATTCTAATATCGACAATATTTCATGCTTTTTAAATAGATATGAGACATGTTGCCAGGAGTTTAAGATTTAAAAAGCTACATGGCCTAGCAGGTTGATGAGTTTATTGGTGGGTGAGGCTCTTACTTCAGTCTGCACCATGGATGATCAGACTAGAAATGATTATGAAGCTGTGAAGACTTTATTGCTAAAAATGTATCAACTGGAGGAAAATGGTTACAGATTGAAACTGAATAATTGTTGCCTGATTCAGCTAAGGATTTTGCTGAATTTTTTTCATCAATTAAGCTTTGCTTTTCTAGATGGGTTGATTTGTCTAAAATTGATAGGACTTTTGATGGGCTGGCTGACTTAATTTTAAGACACAAAGTGCTGTTTTCAGTCAGTGGTGACTTTTTGTCCTTTTTGCAGGAGAGAAAGCCTAAAACGTTGGCTGCTGTAGAAAATCTTAGCAGGAATAACATAAATGATTCATTGCCAGTGGCATCAGCTAGAACTATAATGTCCAATCCACCCAGACAAAGATCATATAGCATGGACATAAATTTTCGATTAAATCGAGATAATAGTATTGGATCTTTTAGAGGGAGGTATAATTTTAATAATAGGTCAGAACAACCTCAAAGAACTTTTCATTCATATGATGATGGATATATTCCTCAACAATCATCTTTCAGATCTAACAGGGATTGGAAAAGAGGTGGATATAATTTCCAGTCAAACAGAGGCCAAAGGTAATTTTATGGAAACAATGTAAATAATTACAACAACAGAAGTTCTCAACAGAACAATAACTTTCGACGTTCTAGAAATCCTGAACTTTCCAATGCAGTGGTGCAGCAAAGTGACAATAATACAGTACAAAATACCAATGTTGTTTCTCATGCAAATGTATGTAGTGTGGACTTATCCAATAGTACTAATTCTTCTGAATGTAATTCTTTATTTCAGCTACAGGGAGTTCATAGGCTCCTGTGTGGGCATCCTTTGCCAGACATGTCCTCTTATGATGGGACAGGTTCACTAGTGTTTGATGGGGGTTTTGTAAACAACCAACTTGTTTCAGTGCTCAGGAACACTGGATGCACTACTGTTGGGGTGCGGAGGTCATTAGTGGATCAATCTGATAACACAGGCAAAGAAGTCAAGTGCATTACATTCGGGGGCACAGTTGAATATTATCCGACTGCTGAGGTATTCTTAGATACCCCTTATTTTACTGGAAGGACTCTCGTGTGCCTGTTGGACAAACCAATTGCTGGGATAACCCTGGGGAATATTCCTGGATTTCACGAATGCACTAATGATGATATTTTAAAATGGGAACAGCAACATTTGCTTCTGGCAAATGCTGTCACGACTAGAGCTCAGTCTCGGGCAGAAGTAAATGAACATGTCCAAATTGAAAATGTTGCAGATGAGATGATGAATGATGAGATGGTGACTGAGGAGGCGGTGACTAATGAAGTGATGAATGATAAGGAGGGGGCAGATGAGGATGATTTACATGTTGAACTTATTGACAAAGAATCATTCATACAGATGCAGAATGATGATGATTCATTAAAAAAAATTTTTCATGTTGCCAAATCTGATGATGTGGTATTTAATGCTAATTCTGTACACTGGTACACAATAAAGAATGGGATCTTGATTCGGAATTTCCAAGATTCCACGTCAATAAAAAAACAAATTATGGTACCTACTAGTTTCCGCCCATTTGTTTTACGGCATGCTCATGCTGTTAATTGTGCAGAACATTTAAGGATTGCCAGGACAAAACAGAGGGTTTTGTCTCTTTTTTTTTGGGCCTGGGGTGACAAGAGGTGTGAAAATCGTTTGTCGCACGTGCAAAATTTGCCAAGATGTGGCTGCTAAACGCCCCAAGCATAATGCGCCTATCCAGGCGTCAGACATATCATTGCGTCCTTTCGTAAAAATGGCAATCGACCTTATTGGTCCGAAACCAGTCACGTCAGCTAGAGGTCATCGTTATGTACTAACATGCATTGATATGTGCACGCGCTGGCCAGAGGCTATTCCTCTGAAAACAATATCCACTAAAGATGTTGCTGACGCGCTATTTTTAATTTTTAGTCGATTGGGTTTTCCCGAAAACATATTATCGGATCGGGGAACTCAGTTTATTTCTGACGTTATGACTCAGGTTATGAGAGAGTTTAAAATAAATCGATCTCTTAGTAGCATATATCACCCCATTGCAAACGGTAAAAAGAAAGACTCAACCGCTGTCTTAAACAAATGTTGGGCAAGGTAACTGCGAAATACCCGCAGGATTGGGATAGAGTACTCCCAGCGGTATTGTTCGCTTATCGGGAAATACCTAACGAACATACTGGATTTGCGCCGTTTGAATTAGTCTTCGGTGCCAAGCCAAGAGGACCTATGTCCATTCTAAAACAGTTATTGGTTGAAGCTGACATGCATGAGGATGTTCAAACCTCTTACCAATACGTAGTTAACTTCAGAAAGAAAATTATCGACGCATGCCAGACAGCTGTTGAAGCATCAGGAAAAGCTACACTTAAGGCAAGATTGTTTGTTAATCAAAACAGAAAACTACGCCAATTATGGCCGGGTGATGAGGCTTATGTATTGTTACCCAATAAGGACAATAAATTACTTGTATCTTGGAGAAGACCATATACTGTACTTGAAAGATTGTCTTACTGATACTTACTGATTTCAGACCAATCAAGCTGAAACCTTATCCTATCCTTGTACATGTTCAATCACAAGTACAAGAAGAAATAAAGGATATGATAAAATTAAACATAATTTCTCCTTCTCAATCTCTGTGACTTATAATGGAAATATAGCCTACAGTGCCTGACAGCCCTGAAATACCGTTAGCGGTCTATGATTCGCTAGCAAAGCCAGGCAACTTACAGCCTGCGTTTACTCATTTTTAATCCACGCCTCTTTTCCCTGAAAAAACGTAAGCAAACGGAAATATTACCAACTTCCACGACATGCCAGTCATAACAGGGAGCGAACCCGGTCTGTTACCTGAGTTTCTCACGCTAGCTGGTCTGTCAATCAACAGATATCAGACAGATGCACGTGGAAAAACACCGGCTCTTTGAAGTGAGACGATCGGGCAAAATAAGTTACCGAGGGACCCTGTGATGTTCGTACATACAGGGGGAGACAACGCTTTGATCTCCAGAAACGGGGAAAACCTACAGAAACCCGTTACATGGTTTAAGTCTCTGTTTTCTATTAGCAACGCCGACCGAGAGACCGTGGAAAGCCTTTCATCTGGGAAACGCAGTCCTGATTTTCTGCTATGCGCTAAGAGTGTGAAAATTAACATCCTCTAGAGATCATAATAACATGATGTATATAAACTGTGGCTTTCTCAAACCAGTTATCAGTTGTTGCTCAGAATTTTGGATAGTCTAAACACGTCGTCTAGAACCATTTTGTGGAAGGTGTGTTAATAGCCTTCGTGGGGATTTCATTCGAATTTTCTGGTAATAGATATTTGTGCTTAAGTGTTAAAATTTGTTAAGTTTTACCATTATAATTCACTGTGATTTCTTAGCGTTAAAACTAGTGAAATAACATAACGCGTAGATATTTCTTGCCAGTTGTTCAGTTTAATGTAAATTTTATCGCCCGCTTTCTCACACAGAAGATACGGTTTAGCTGACTGGATTAATATGATAGACGCTACTGATGGTGGACCATAGAATTCACGTTATATTTCATTTGTGTAATTGCAGTAAGTGACTGTTAGTTATACCAGACGCCGACAATCTAATAGTTATTAATGATAGGCGATATTTGTTAAGTGCGCGTAGGGATAATTAAATAATAATTGACATTGTGCGCTGACCGTTGACCGGAACAGGAGGGGGAAAGGCTGCATGCCTCAACCAAACTTGTACCCGCTAAGCGACGCGCGATAGGATAGGCTAAAGACACCGTGTGCCTTTTAACTTTAATCAGGACTGACGGAGAGGATGAGAGATCGTCTTGTCCCCTTCAGTGTATATACAGGGTGTCCATAAAGTCTCTTTACAATTTAACAAATTTATTACAAAGGCAATTGATGAGATATCTTAATCAGATTTGTTCTATGTACTCAGTGGTTATCAAAGTTTTTAATCACATACCTTTATCGTATTTCAGGTACCCTTTTGATGAAAGAGGTACTGTTTAATGAACCCCTCAAAAATGGCTACTCCTCAAGAGAAGGCACAATGTGTATCATGGTTTATTGAAACAAAATCGGATAGGCAGACTCAGCGAAACTACAGAACTAAGTATGGATGAGATCCACCGTCACGTCCGTCAATTCGTGCATGGCACAAGAGATTTATGGAGACAGGAACAATGTTGGATAAAGGGAGGAGTGGACGACCAAGAACATCCGAGGAAAACATCGAGCGTGTAAGACAAGCCTTTTATCATTCTCCCACAAAATCCATCCGTACTGCTGCCAGACAGTTAGAGCTACCACGTTCAACAGTGCACAAAGTCCTACACAAGAACTTGTATCGTGTATCGAACAAAGATACGGGACATCACTGACCTAAAGCAAAAGATCACTGATACCATTGATGAGGCTATGCTACAGCGAACATGGCAAGAAATCGAGTACCGTCTTGATGTGCTTCGTGCAACTAATGGTGCCCATATAGAGGTGTATTAAATGAGGCCAAAAACTAATTCAATATCTACTTCTCATTTTGTAATAATTTTCACACATTTGTCTTTTCATTTGCCTTTGTAATAAATTTGTTAAATTGTAAAGAGACTTTATGGACACCCTGTATATGTAGAGATATAATAGTAGCATTTTTTCATAATGTTTCTCTATTCTCGCAGACCTGATCAAACGGCGACCAGCGGTCTATTTTGGTCTATTGCGGTCTATTTTAGTCCTTTGTCTACATTTACTGATTGGATTAATGTTGTCCTCTTCTTGGCTTACGCGTCTTCAAGTTCAGTTGTGAACAGGAGTTGCCAAAGAGACACATAAACACTTAATAGTAAAAGTTAACTGGACTTACAAATACCCAGATATTCATTCAATTTTATCGGCCCACTGTGGCGTAATACCAATAACATTTCTATCTGACTTTTGACAGGCGTATAATCGGATTTATCCAGCAAGTTACGCTGTTTCAAAATCGGCAATTCAGACCAGAGCCAGCCGATAGGATTTACCATCACCATCATAAATAACAGTTTTAGCAACTAGAGTTTTTTTCAAATACTGGAAGAATTCTTTCACTGTTTGCGGTGAACACCAGATCTCGGTTCTACATTAACTATTCGAGGTGACATTTGTTGATCCAGGAATACACCACCAAATTTGGCGTCTCCTTCCTAAAAATCTTAGTTGTTATAGAGGGTGGACTGGGGCCGACTTGGATAATACCCCTGACTATATATATATATATATATATATATATATATATATATATATATATATATATATATATATATATATATATATATATATATATATATATATATATATAATCATCATCATGTGACATATTCTTTCCAGAACGTTGTCTCCATTACAGCTGCTCTGAACGCATCACGATTCTGGGCAAGTCGACCTGCATCAGCCAAAGACAAGTTCAGACTCTCTGTGATGTCCTGGGTCCACCGTCGTCTAGGTCGACCCCTTCCCCTTTTTCCAGGGACCATGCCTTCCATCACTGTTTTTTCCAGACTATTATGTCTTTTTATATGACCGAAAAATTTCAGCTTCCTTATTGCGATGGTATTTAGGAGCCAATGTTCCTGTACGTTTAGTGAGTGCAGTACTTCTCTGTTGGTCTTTTTTTCTGTCCAGGGTATTCTCAACATCCTTCTGTAGCATTTCATTTCGAATGATGTAATCTTTTTTGCAACTGTTTTATTGAGTGTCCAAGTCTCGCAGCCGTATGTTGCTACTGGGAATATACATGCTCTGATCAGTTGTAACTTTGTTTCTTTGCTTGTGCCTTGCCATAGGTTTTTCATCTGTATTAGCTTATGTGAAGCAATTGCAAGTCTTCTTTTAATTTCTACTGCACAGTCGCCAGAGCTGTTAATGATTGATCCTAAGTATTCGAATTCATTGACACTTTCCAGTTCTTCGTTATCAATTTCAATTTCTGGTTTGGTCTTTACTTTGTCTGTTGTCAATACTTTGGTCTTCTTGGTGTTTAGGTATAGATTCTGGGCCTCGCTGTGTTTTTTGGTGGACAGAAGTAATTGTTCAAGTCCTTTTGGGTTGGTCGATAGGAGGACTGTGTCGTCAGCATATCTGATTTCCGGGATCTGGTACCCGCCGATGTTAAATGAGTCAAACTCTGTGTGTTCTTGGTCATCTCTTACGTTTCTCGTGATATTCTCGGCATAAATGTTAAACAGGTAAGGGGAAAGGGTACAGCCTTGTCTTACTCCTTTCTGTACTTCAAACCATTCTTATGTTTCCCCCTCTATTCTTACGGCTGCCTGTTGTTCTTGGTACAGCAGTGCGATGAGTTGTATAAGGTGGTTTGGAAATCCCATATTTTTCATAATAGCCCATAACTGCTGATGTTGTACACAATCGAAAGCTTTGGTGTAATCAATGAAACAAGTATGTAGGTCAACGTTGAATTCTCTACACTTTTCTATGATGATCCTCATGTTGAATATATGATCTCTAGTGCCTCTACCTGGTCGAAAACCCGCCTGTACTTCATTTATTTCTGTTTCTAGCTTTTGTTGCATCCTTTTCATTATGATTTGTAAAAGTATTTTGCTGGCATGGCTTATAAACTTTACAACATCGAATATCTAAAAAAGAAAGATCAAATGAAAATCAGAATTCATACATAGAAAATGTCAGAGTACATGTGCCCTCCCCCTTATTGAGAAAGAAAGAACCCAACAAGTTAATAACCCCCAAAGGTCAAATGTTAGCACTATGTTACAGAATAGACAGTAAAGAAAAGAACAAAGTTCCTACTAAACGCTATCCCGTAAAGTAAACAATATTTAAGCAAAGAAAATAAATGATGGTGCAGTTTCTGTAACTAAGAAAATATTCAATCTCTCTGTCATACGTGGCCACATCAATCACGCTTACCCTATTCTGGTGATATCCACTTGGAATTACAATGGTTCCTATATATATATATATATAGAGGAACCATTGTAATTCTAAGTGGATATCACCAGAATAGGGTAAGCGTGATTGATGTGGCCACGTATGACAGAGAGATTGAATATTTTCTTAGTTACAGAAACTGCACCATCATTTATTTTCTTTGCTTAAATATTGTTTACTTTACGGGATAGCGTTTAGTAGGAACTTTGTTCTTTTCTTTACTGTCTATTCTGTAACATAGTGCTAACATTTGACCTTTGGGGGTTATTAACTTGTTGGGTTCTTTCTTTCTCAATAAGGGGGAGGGCACATGTACTCTGACATTTTCTATGTATGAATTCTGATTTTCATTTGATCTTTCTTTTTTAGATATTCGATGTTGTAAAGTTTAATGATAATAAACAACAAAAGAACTTACCTTTGTGTGTTGGTCAGACCCATACCCAATTTACCATAGTTTTTTTCACGTGTGTGTGTCTTGTTGTCACATAAGTGTGCGTGTGTGTTTAGTTAAACTTATATTTCTAGATATAGGGATGTGAAAGATTGTCTTATACTAAAAGATAGTCGTGTAGATAAGCTGGACTAGAGAAACTTCGCATTTCAGAGACAGATCTTCTCCTTAAACTATTCAATCGTGAAATCTATTCTCACACCTTTACTTCTCACGTACGTATCACTATCCACTTTACTCAGGCGGGACTATAAATATTTCCAAACCTATCTAAATTTACGACAATGTCCATTCAGTTTTCCTATGGTGTTGATTAGAAAGAAAGACAAATCCATTCGGATTTGCATTGATTTCAAGCGTTTAAATGCTTTAACAATTTTTAACGCCGAACCTCTGCCTTTGTTAGATTCTCTATTTGATATACTATCTACAGCCATTTTTTTCAATAAATTTGATTTGTCGAAAGGTTATTGGCAAGTCCCCTTGTCGGACAGAGCAAAACCTTATATTGCTTTCGCTACACCCTTGAGATTGTTCCAATTTAATTTTATGTCTTTTGGTCTCGTTAACGCTCTTGCGACTTTTGTTCGTATGATGCAAAAGATTTTCTGTAATCGTGATGACATAATTACCTATGTTGATGATATTTGCCTTTTCCATCAATCTTGGGTAGAACATGTTCTTGGAATTCAGTCCTTGTTGACTACTCTTCGTCTCTGTCGTGTATGATTTTCAGAGAGGTAATAGATGTTTATAGCCCTGTCTGAGCAGAGGTGATAGTGATGAAAATGTGAAAGTAAGGGGTAAGATATAGTTTTATCACGAGGTGATCGTGTAAGAGAAAGGACAGTCTCTGGATAGAATCATTTATCTAATCCAACCTATCTGGACGTCGATATTTAAATCAGACGCACTTTCTCTCCTTGTAGGAAAATACAAGTTACACTACACTCAAATGCACACAATTCTTTGACAAATACGCACGAACGTGAAAACAAACTATGAATAACATAAAGTGGATAAGGGTTGACCGACACGATAACTAAAGGTTTAATAAAGTTTATTATCAATAAAAGATAACAACAATAAGCATACACATCACTAGATTATGGTTTACAGACAAAATGAAAATTAATCAAATAGGTTCTCCTATCTGGTAAAGAAAAAGAAAGGACGATCCCAACAGAGGTTAATTAACCCAAAAGATCAAAGGTTAACAATAAGTTATGAAATAGTCAGTATGGGAAAAGAATAGGTTCCTAATGTAAACTATCCCGTGACTAATCAGATTATTGAGATAAAAAAAAGAATAAGAAGAAACCATATAAGTATATGATGTTAACAAAAGACATAAGTTTCTTTCTCTGTTCATTCAATTCACATACACGCAGTGGCCACTTTCAGATACACTTACCCCAGTAGTTATCGCAGGCATTCCAAGGAAATACACTAATAAGTAATATATATATTTAGTGTCAAATTTAAGTTTGCCAAATCCAGCCCCAGACTCTCCGTAGTTGCTGACTGCAAATTTCACAGGAGTCGCTAGAGTCGGTGTTTTAATTTGTCCTGGATACAATAAGTTCTCGATGCCTTCTATTGGTTGGAGTAAGGTTCATGCGTGGGGATCGCCGATGCAGAATAAATAGAACATATACAGTTCCTAGGTTGTTTAGCCTCAGGTGGCTGAAACGCTATGTTTAAGTTACACAAATGTTGCTGACAATATATTGCCACAGTTGGCTGATGATATATATATATATATATATATATATATATATATATATATATATATATATATATATATATATATATATATATATATATATATATATATATAGATATATATATATCTATATATATATAGATATATATATATCATATATATATATATATATATATATATATATAAGTAAATCTGGTAATAGTTCTGGCCAGTTAATATTATAATTCAATGGTTCTATTCTGGTTTCTCTCAGGAAAATGAGGAAAATTGGACCGCAAAGGTCACAGTAAGAAGCTCATCAATATTAAATATTCTTGGATGCTTATAATATTATAAGTTCGTATGATCATAAGTTCATATGGCCATAAGAAAATAAGCCGCTAGTACTCAGGTTTGATCAGCCTATATGTTAGGAAAAGAACATATAAACATTTAACCAAATATCAATATCATATCTAACATGTGTTAAAAATAGGACCTCTACACCACTCTGTTATAAATTAGATTTAAAACACACGTGTCTAGCTTATCCTATCATTCTGTTAACGCGTGATTTGAACACTAGTCATTTTGAAAAATTACATAAAATGGATAGAAGTAAATAATATATGCCGTCAGTAGACAGTTATTTAATGTATGTACTAGTCAATTTAAAACATCTCTTACTGGAAAAATAGCGAGTAATTAAATTTACTTTACGGCTGGAAAGTTAGTTATAAGTTATTTAATTAGCACAGAAAATCTCAGTGAAATATATATATTGAAAACTTTAAACACACTAAATCACTTCAAGGCTAGTATATAAATTACCGCGATCAGAAAAATGAAACACTCCACGGAATCTATTAATTTTCACTCTGTACAAGAAATATTAAGATAAGGAGCTAGTGAATTCAGATAGATTTCTGGCAACTGATCATGGCTATCGGAGAGACATGGTATATATTGATATGTTCCGTACTATCGTTCTTTAATGCGAAAGTCACACCACTGCCAGAACCGAGCCAATTTCCCGTTCGATTTCTTGAATCAAAGGTAATTTTACTACCTCTTGACTTTCATCATCACCGCCTTGCCGAATATTAGCTACGCATTTTTCACCTGAAAGTTTTACAATCCAAGGTCCATCTCACTGAATATCGTGTGTTCCCCTGATCAAAGAATCTATTACGCCATGCTCCGCGCTTCGCTCTCTGTTTCACATAGGGCTTGATTGCCAGATGGCCCCCGTGTTAATTAAACTGAAGAAGCTTTCGTTCATGTAGCAAAAGTATACTCTAGATGGGGAGGGGCAAAAGTGGATGATTTCTGCTGCACTATTTTCATCTGTGACAGTTCGTTCGGGCTTTAAGATATGAAACCCTTTACGTCTCCTCTATGAAAAATAGCGCTGCTGTTATCCGTATCTTGCGAGTGATTGCTATCTTCACTTTCCCTTTCTTCCTCACTGCTCCAATTTCTGCTCAAAAATCTGCTCCCACGTTTTGTTTTCCTGGTATGTATTCTACTTTGAAAGCACATACACTTAGGAGCAACGCCCACCGCATAATCCTCGCGTTGAATTCCTTATTCGCTCCAAGAAATGCCAGTGGGGTATGGTCCATCTGCACTGTAAATGAAACGCCGTAAAGGTATTCGTGATGTTTCCTGATAACATTCACGAGTGATAGACATTCTCTCTCCACTGTGGAATAGTTCTGTTTTGCTGTGTTCAATTTTCGGCTGCCATAAGCGACTGGGAATAACAGGTTCGGATCAGTGTCATCTGCTTGTAGCAGGGTTGACCCGATGCCTTGACCTGATGAGTCGACCCGCAATATAAAAGCTTTCTTAAGGTCAGGTAGCCGTAAAATTGGATATTCGGACAGCTGTCGTTTGAGAGTGCTGTAAGCGTGTTCGCACTTAGCGTCCCAAATAACAGTTTCTGGTTGCCCCTTTTTGGTAAGGTCAGTAAGGGGTGCCGTTAGCCCGTTGAAGTTGTTAATAAATTTCTGATAGTATGCACACAGTGATAGAAATGAGCGTGTGTCTTTCTTCGTTTGGGGTCTTTTAGCTGCAACTATTTTCTCAATGTTCTTGGCGACTGGCCACATGCAGCCGTGAGAAATAGTATGCCCCAGAAAGTCGAGCTTTTCGAAACCGATAAGACATTTGCTAGGTCTTGCTGTGAGACCAGTTTCCTGTAGTCTCCTGAGAAGCATAGCAACCGTAGCAATATGTTCGTTGTAGTTTTCTACAAAGAAAGCGAGGAAAAAGAACAAAACAAAAGAAAAGAAAACAACAACAACCAATAGCAAACCTCAAGAAACAGAACTTCAAAACAGAACCAAACTTATTGCTTTATGCTAACCTAACCTAACCCTAACCGACTGTCCCACTTCTCTAGAAGACCAGACTGTACAATAAGTTGTACCAGGTGGATAGACAGAAAAGAAAATATTGACGGAAGAAGACAGAATTCAGAGGAAAAACAAGAAAAGTATAAATATAACAAATCATACAAAAATATACAAACAATAACTTAACTGACGCTCCAGCGATGCTTGTCCGCGTAGCTCCTCTAACACGGAAGATGAACGATGCACACAGCACGAACAAGTCTCTACACTTGAAAACGAAGAATAATGTTCTTCACTGTGTAATCTCAGCACAGTCCACAATAGAATACACCGTATTATGTCCAGATATCAAGACTTCTACACAAGACTATGTGCGATAATATATGACTGTCCAAGCACAGCTCACTTCATGACGACACTTCAATTTTCACCAGAAAGTTTTACAATCCAAGGTCTGTCTCACTGAATATCGTGTGTTCCCCTGATCAAAGAATCTGTTACGCCATGCTCCACGCTTCGCTCTGTTTCACATAGGGCTTGATTGCCAGATGGAACCCGTGTTAATTAAACAGGTGAATCCTTCGTTCATGTAGCAAAAGTATACTCTAGATGGGGAGGGGCAAAATTGGATGATTACTGCTGCACTATTTTCATATGTGACAGTCTCCATCATCTTACTGCTAGACCTTCGAAAACTAAAATAGGATTCACAGAAATTTCTTTTCTTGGTCATAAAGTAAGAGGCAGTTTTCTTTAGCCTGAGGATTCCACTATCTCCAGGATCTTGAATCTAGAAATTCCTAAGACAAAAAACAGGTTCGCAGTATTTTCTGTCTTGTAGGATTCTATAGGAAATTCTTACCTAACGTTTCAGAAATTACTTCAGTTCTGTCTTCGTTATTAACTCTAAGTCCCGATCAACGTTAGATCGGTTTTCCGGTTCGACCTGTATGACCCGATCAACATTATATCATATTTCGTATCTTTTGCTCCTTTCTAGAGCTGTTTTCCAACTTTAACAACCCAAAACGTCATTTCCGACAGGAAGACCTTTCTATTAAATACCTTGTGTGTTTAAGAGAGAACGTGTTTTTGTGGTTTGATATTAATTTAAGATTTTTTAAGTGCATATTTTATAAGATCACATGGCCACGCCCACTGCTTCTGGTAGACCTCTGAATTAACTTCAGAGCAAGCTAGAAAGTTATTTGAAGAAATTCTAGATAGTGATTGTCACGGTGCTATTTCGCAGTGACGAAATATCAGACTGGCTACATTGTGTTTTGGCAACACTGGTATAACGTAACCGGCGAAGTCATGTGACAAGACGGAAGCCGGAAGAAAAGTAGGTGCGAAAGCGGGCAGTGTTTTTCTTAGCCAGTGTTCCGAGTGGACGGAGATATTTTTCCCTTTCGCCAGCAAGTCGATGCGCGGTGCATAGTATGGATTATTAGTGAGAGATTGCCATATTCGGTTCTGGTGGATATTTATGTGTAATTCTGGATTAGTATAGTGTCCAGTGGATATTATCTTCAGGCCGTAGGTTATAAGTTGTCAATGAATTGAGTGTATCATTGTTACGAGTTCTACCGCCATGGTGAGCGATAGTCAGTGCAGTGTTTGTACGGTGCAGTCGTACTGTTATGTATGAGGCTATTAGATAAATTAATTGAGGCACGTTTCTCTGGCATTGTTATATGGATTGCATACGTTTGTTGGCTGTTCGAGGCTTTATTGTGTGTGCATACATTATTAAAGGGAAGTACCTGCAGAAGGTGTTGATTTTCTTAGGTCAGCCATTGTGTTGTGGTCGTGCTCCTAGGGAGCGAACCTATAATTATTAGTATGGTTGTTATTATTATAAATCCACAGCACATGTGGTTCTGACAACTGTGGGCATCGTCTAAACAGTGTCCTGTCTGAATTATGACAGACAAGTTAGTATATATTATATTGGACAGCTAAAGGCTGTATCCGGGTTTTTTTAAGCCAAAAGGCTGTAGATCCTAAATTTTCATTATAAAGCTAGAATTTAGTATGCACACAGAGTGTTAGAAGGTTATAGTAGCATTGTTTTCACGCCTTCAGGTTTACAGCGTTCTCGTGTGAGTTATTTTGGGTTTCTAGTTTCACAGCAGTGTGTTTGTCAGTCAGTAGTAGTGAACTGTGTTCGGTCAAGTGTGACCTCGCTAGCGGTAGTGACCTAGGTGGGAATTAGGGTACATTTAAAAGGTTGGTGTTGTCAGTACAGATAATATGTGACATTGTTTGTGGTCGACGCTGTGGTGGAAAGTTAATTTTGCGCTAGGATGTGCAAGTGTTGATGGAAGTAGTGTCAAAAGTGATAGAATAACGTTGCAGCTGGCGTCTGGCTAGACATTTTGAGATATTACAAGGTGTACTTTGTAGCGTAGTGCTAGGAAGGTAGTGATCCAGTCGGAGCAGCGGAGGTTAATGGTGTTAGGTGTCTACAGTTGGCCCTTGTGGGATAAAAGAGATCAGTAGTTTTTGTGGTGTCGGTATTAGATGGGCTCTGGTGCCTGACTGTGTGTGTCGGCAGAGGAGATTAGATCTCGGGCTCTGGTGCCTGACTGTGTGTGTCGGCAGAGGAGATTAGATCGTCTATATTTGATGATATAGGAGTTTGAATAGTGTTGGCGGCATCCCAGGGTGTGTGAAGCTCCTCGTATCTGGATAATGGTCTAGATCTATGCAACCAGAGTAGATTGGTTCTTGACTTCGTCGTTTTGGTAGAATAACTGCAGTAGTACCATTGCTCATACTGCTCTACCTACTTGGGAACATTATCTTCCGGGGTTCCTACCACGTTTTGTCGTTATCATACCTCTCTGATTTGCCTGTCCAGTGTAGCCTACCAACGCCTCTGTCGTGACCTTGGAAATTTACTGTGCTGAAGACTGAAGCCTGCTGATCTGAGTGGTCCTGGAGTACTCTGTGCTGAAGATTGCTGGATTCCTGAAGTGTCGTCATGAAGTGAGCTGTGCTTGGACAGTCATATATTATCGCACATAGTCTTGTGTAGAAGTCTTGATATCTGGACATAATACAGTGTATTCTATTGTGGACTGCGCTGAGGTTACCCAGTGAAGAACATTATTCTTCGTTTTCAAGTGTAGAGACTTGTTCGTGCTGTGTGCATCGTTCATCTTCCGTGTTAGAGGAGCTACGCGGACAAGCATCGCTGGAGCGTCAGTTAAGTTATTGTTTGTATATCTTTGTATGATTTGTTATATTTATATTTGTCTTGTTTTTCCTCTGAATTCTGTCTTCTTCCGTCAACATTTTCTTTTCTGTCTATCCACCTGGTACAACTTATTGTACAGTCTGGTCTTCTAGAGAAGTGGGACAGTCGGTTATAGTTAGGTTAGGTTAGCATAAAGCAATAAGTTTGGTTCTGTTTCGATATTCTGTTTCTTGAGGTTTGCTATTGGTTGTTGTTGTTTTCTTTTCTTTTCTTTTGTTCTTTTTCCTCGCTTTCTTTGTAGAAACTTAGTCTTTATCTTTATATGGTGTTAGTTAGTTAGGTGGGATCTTTCAGTCTAAGTTCCTATTGCTTGGGGTCTTGATTTTTTTTAATATATATAGTGAATATTGGATATGTTATATTGATATTATTGCTTACATGTTATTATTTTATTTGGACTGGGGTGATTGAGTTGGTGGTTAGTGAAGGAGTTAGCCCTCATCACCTTATTGTTAAGTGCAGTTGTTGTTTAGTCTACTGTGTTTAATATTATATTTGGGAGTTCAAGGGTGGATGGGTGGCGAGTTTAATGCTTTCTTTTCTTACTTGTAGAAAAGATTGGATTAGACTGATTCCTTTCTAGGGTGTGGCTGTGTAAGTTTATTTGTGGAGTAAGGCAGAGGTGTTTCCTGCGACTGCCCTACTTTACATTCTAAGCCCTTTTTTGTTAGGTGTATTGGTGGGTGTAGCGGGAGGTTATTTAAATTTATTTATTATGTAAGAGTATGCCAGTAAAGAGTTCTGGTCTTACAAGTAATACCCCAGTCTTAGAAATAAGCACTGGTGTATTGTTATCATAAAAATAGTCAGACTGTGAAAACCCTGGCCCAGTTGGTAAGAAGTAGTACCAGGATTTAAGGTGTCTCCTCCCTGTGACTATCTTATGATTACTTTTTCTAGGGGATAAGTAAAATGAACATTCACTGAAACCACAAATGGAAGAAGTGAATAAATCCTCAGGAACAGTTAAAATAGTTTAATAATTACACTAATATTCTATTTCTACTAGTTGGAAAAGAGCATATACATATATATAAAAGTATTCACACAATTACTATTATGGTCTGTTTATACTTCAAGATCTTAAATAATAAAGTTACTGAAATCACTGTTATTAGTCCTTTGAATTTAAGGATAACTGTCATCAGTTGACTGAGTTTCTATATGGTTACTTATTGTTTTCAACTATTGGCTATTTCACATGTATAGGTGGTCAGTGTCAAACAGGACACTTATCTTTCCAACTTGATACTGCTGAAACTGTCCTTTGCTGATATCAGACTTGGTAGGCCCGACAGTAGGGATGCCAATGACCAGTTGAAGTTCACTCTTTGGGGTCCTGCACTTTGGTGGGATTGCCTCGGATGAACTACACCGGCTTCTGATACTGGACAGTCTGGTTTGAGTTATTTCATGGAACCTGCAACATATCAGCCTTGGCTAGTATCTGGCTAGACTTGTAGCTGACTAGCACAGATGTCAGACCAGTCAGTCATCAGATGTCACCGTTATACAATCATAGTAAGTAAGGACATCATTTCAGTGATATAGCATTAATATTAACATTTCAATTAAGTATAACTGACTAGCACATAAGTCAGACAAGTCAGTCATCAGGTGTCAGAGTTATACAGTCATAGCAAGTAACATCATTTCAATGATACAGAATTAATATTAACATATCAGTAATAAACATCATCTGGTTTAATCCGCTCCTATACATCCCTTCATATTCTATAACTTGATCCTTCCAAATCATATCAAGTACAAATTCAAATCTGATGCTATCTTAGCAACTACCCAAAATTAATACATAAAATAAATAGAGTGAGTGACCACGTGATCAGGTTGCTTTCTACTGAAACTGGCTGTAGAACACTCCAGTTTACCAGCTGTAAATGGGTACAAAGTTGTGCGCTCGAACTAGGGAAGGCAAAGGCAGCGAGGAAGGGGACTAGTCACCTAACCTCGTAAAAGCGGTATCTTCCATGCTGAAGCTTCTAACAATTTATTTCCCTAAGACAATCTCTGGTCATGGGACTGCCTTTATCTTCGTAAGCGATAATGCATTTAATATCGACGAGATACAGCATTAAATATAATAAATATTTTCTATTTGGCTGTGGGGCTAGTTTTGATACGTTTTTGTACAAGCAACCATCTTCCACTAAGCACATGAATAAATCATATTAAAATAATAATACGTTATATCAATGAATATTATACAGGCATATTTTGTGAATTCTAAATGAACCTGTAATACAAAATAAAAGAAATTATTATACAGGATAGCTATCGTAAATTCGCTTACCCTCAGACTCCAGACACTTAGACTGAAATTTTCTGGCGATCCGCTCACACTTCAGATGGATTTAGAGTCGTGGCGTTATCTGCCCTCAGTCTTGTCTCAACCTCTTGCGTTGTGTCTTCTCAGAGTTTTACCGAAACGCTTATATACGATAGCGCGGACGTATCGGAGAGCAGATACGTCACAGCCTAAACCGAACCTGAAAAACTCCTTCCCGAACCGTGATTTCAGCCGATCTGTGCGTCGACTGAAATTTTGCCTTTCTCATTCTCAGCATATATAATATCCATATTGTTCCATCTTATCTAGTTTTATACAGCTGATAAAACTCTATCTTCCTATCCATGTAAATTCCCAAACTGTTATTTGTTGATTTTAATATTTAGAACAGAAGTGGGTTTACATGCTTTTAGCGTAACTGTGGGCAGCCGAAATACGCATATATCTCCGTAAATGAGAACTTCCTACCGTTCCATCTTATATGCAGTTATACACCATCCTTCCCTGTACTGAAATGTAAAATCCTTTTCATACGGATTCCCTTCTGTTTTTATTTATCGTTGGCGATTTCCTCTGTCCGATACACATTTCGCTGATACGCCGCCATTTTGAAAGCGGTCGTTCGATCGTAGGCGGTTTATAAATCTAACTGATCCCGTTTGCAATGACTTGAAACCAATTTTGCGACATAGCTCCCCCATATTTTAAGCTGGATGATATCTAGCTTAACTATTGGGTACAAGACAATTGCAAATCGACCATTCCGAGGTTAGTTTTCCTTCCTTCTATCCTCCTCAAGCTCTGTGGGATGACGACTAAGAAAATCTGCGCCCACATTCTGTTTTCCCGGAATATATTCAATAGTGAAGGAATATGGCTGAATCAATAATGACCATCTTAGTAAGCGAGTATTTGCATGACGTGATGAGGCCAAAAATGACAGGGGTTGATGATCGCACTGGACCACAAATGGCTTGCCATACAAATAGGGTTGAAACTTATTGATGGCCCACACCAATGCTAAACATTCCCTCTCTATAGTAGAGTAATTCTTTTCTGCCGCGTTCAACTTGCGGCTGGCATAAGCAACAGGAAACAGTTCCTCATCCTGGGTCTGAGATTTTTGCAAAAGCGCGGCCCCAATTCCTACATTGCTTGCATCAGTCCGTACTATAAACTCTTGCGTCAGATCTGGTAACTTCAGAATAGGCCTACTAGTGAGTTTATGTTTCAATTCTGAATATGCATGCTCACACTCTGCAGTCCACTTTATTGTGTCCGGCTTCCCTTTCTTTGTCAGATCCGTCAAAGGTGCACATAAGGTATTGAAGTCTTTGATGTACTTTTGATAGAATCCTCCTAAGGATACGAACGACCTCACATCCTTTTTTGTCTGTGGTCTAGGTGCATTCCTTAACTTTTCTATATTTTTGGGATCAGGAGACATGTTTCCATGACAAATTGTATGTCCCAAAAATTCTAATTCCTGACATCCGATTACACACTTTGTTGGACGAGCAGTCAAACCTGCCTCTCTGAGTCTACCCAGTAACATTGATAGAGAATGTAGATGATCCTCAAATGTTTCCGTGGCTATGAGAATGTCATCCATAAAGTTGGTGATGTTAGAGTTGTTCAAGGGTTCCAGCAATTTCCTCATCATCCTTGAAAATACGCTTGGTGCGTTTTTCAACCCGAATGGTAGTACATTAAATTCGTAGTGACCATCCGAAGTGCTAAAAGCCAGCATGTGTCGGATCTCGGGTTTGACAGGAATCTGGTAATATCCCTTACTTAAATCGACCTTAGAGAAATATTTCGCAGTACTTAGCGTCGAGAACAGCTGATTGGTATCCGGTAATGGATCAGCTTGGGTTTCTGTGATCGCATTTAATTTCCGGTAATCGATACAGAGTCGGTGTTCTCCACTTGGTTTTCTCAACAGTACAACACTTGAACTGTAAGGTGATTCTGACTTGGAAATGATTTGTTCTTGCAACAGATAATCAATTTCCTCCTTCAATGCCTGTGCCTTGGCATATGGTATAGGGTAGGTCTTCATGCAGATAGGTGTTGGATCGATGACCTTCATATCATATGTCAATAAGTTGGTGCATCCTGGTTTATCAGTTAACACATCTGCATGTGTTTTTAAAACTTCTTTAACTTGCTCCCTCTGTTCCTGAGTTAACTGAGTACTAATTTTGACTTGTTCATATGTCTCAGTCGGTCTTAATGGATACTCTATTGAGGTAAGTGGTTCATGCTTCATTTCGGTTGCGATGGCCAGAGTCATCATATGAGCTACCTCCGTTGATGTCCTGTCATAATATTTCTTTAACAGATTAACATGGTACACCCTTTCTTTGCCCTTCTTGTCAATTTTGTAATTAGTCCTCGATATTTTCTCTAGCACGTTATATGGACCCTGCCAACCAATCTGCAGTTTGTTGTTACTGCTGGGCAATAGAAGAAGCACTTTTTCTCCAACAGCAAGTTCCCTATCCTTTGCTTTCTTGTTATAGTATTCAGTATGTTTCTTTCTGGCTCTGCGAAGATTGTCATTAGCCAATTTCCAGCCCATTTTCAGTCGAGTGGTCAACTCATTTACATACTGAATTGATGAGGTGACACTTTCCTCTGCCTTCTCATCTGTCCAAGTCCGCAGCAATGCTTCCAGTGGACCTTTTATAGGCCGACCAAACAACAATGTGGCCGGTGCCATTCCTGTGGAATTGTGTGGGACTTCCCGGTATGCGAATAATGCAGCGGGTAAGTATACATCCCATGTTTCAGGTTTTTCACTTGCCAGCTTCCTGAGAATAGAAATGAGCGTACCGTTGAACCGCTCGACTTGACCATTTCCTTGTGGGTGATAAGGAGAGCAATGATAATGTCTGGCTTGAAAAATCCTGAACACTTCTTGGGTTAGCTTTCCCTTGAACTGGGAACCATTGTCCGTCAATATTTGATGTGGAAAGCCTAACCGGGTGAATATTGTCAACAATGCCTCTGCCACATGCTTAGAATCTATAGATGCCATGGCTACGGCCTCTCCCCACATAGAGCATGTATCAACTAGAGTTAAGATATAACTATTCCTTCTCTTAGTCCTAGTGAGGGGTCCAACAATATCCACTGCAACTCTCTCGAATGGAGTACCCATGATTGGCATTTCTCCTAGAGTTGCTGGTGCAGTCCCATGCTTGGGGGCTACACGTTGACACTCTGGACAAGATTTCACATCATGTTATCCTCTGACAAGTAATAGTCTGTCCTGATCCCTGGCCAGTAATAGTGACAAGCTATCCGTTGACTGGTGGCACCAATTCCCATGTGTCCACTAAATGGAATAGCATGTGCGAGCTCCATAACTTTCTCCCTGTATGACTTTGGTACTACCAGCTGTCCATGTCCTTGAGGTCCTGTACCAGCTTTTCTATACAGTAGTCCATTTTTCATATACAAGTCTCCTTTTTCTGGAGGGTTATGGGCCTTTGGCAATTTGCCAAAACAAGGCTTCAATGTGTCATCTTCTGATTGAGCCTGTTTCATCTGCTCTGGCTGAGTATTGTTAGGATTTTCCTCCTCGTTTTTGGTGCTCGACCTGGTCTGGACTGCTGCCAGGACAACAGGTTTTATCGGGTCACCCAAAAATACATACCTACACCCCAATATCAGCGGGTATATAGGGTCATCTATCACTGCGGCTGTTATCACTCCTTCCACGTAGCGAGATTTCACATTGATCCTAGCTATAGGAAGTGTCATGGTTGCTGTTCCCTTAGTTGCCCCTTGTATTTCCACGGTTTCTGTGGTAATTTGATCAGAGTGCACTAGGGTTGAACTCACAACTGAGTCGAAATCCAGGCCGGTATCATATAAGCACATGACTCGATTTCCGTTCACGGTTACGAGCTCACTCACAGGGGGATGACGGAGGCTATTCTGACTCCCTGTCAGTTCCATCATATCTGTCCTATTCCCTGTTGCTAAACATGCAGCGTGATGAGGGGTTTTCCTTCTACAATCTACAGTGTTGTGGTTGCTCATCTTACAAATTTTGCACCACTTATCTCCCTGTTTGTAGGGTTTCTTTTCCTGAGTCTGAGGGTTCTTGTCCTTATTATCAAATCTTGGTTTATTTCTGTATGGATGATCCTTCTGGTCAAACTGGGTATTCTGCGGTGGTGGCTTATATCCTTCTACCTGCTTCCTTTTTGTTCCTACCAATTCAGCTTGAGCTGCTTGGTATCTCTCTGCACATTTCAAAATGTCTTCCAGCCTCTCTGCTCCTTGTTCCATAAGGAATTTCCTCATTTCTTGAGACATGGAATCTTTCACTTGCTCTAACATAACCATTTCTTTCAGATCCTCGTAGGTTTTCTGATACTTACCTAAACTACTCCATTTCAACAAATACGTTTCTAGCCTAGCTGAGAACTGGTTATATGTTTCTCCAGGTAGAGGTTTAGAAGTTCTAAATTTCTTCCTATATGCCTCAGAGTTCTTTTCATACCGGATCAGTAAGGCTTGCTTTAGTATTTCATAATTTTCCTGATCTTCTTTGGGGAGTTTCAGAAACACATCATATGCAATACCTCTCAATCCCTGGGATAACTTTAGACTCCATTTTTCCTTTTCCAGTCCATATGTAGAGGCTAGCCTTTCATACCTATCCAGGTACGACTCAATTGCGTCCTCCTTTTCAACAAATGGATCTAGGTGGAAGTTCATGGCCCCATTTGCTGTGTTCTGAAAAGAGCTATTCGCAGAATGAGGTGAGCTATTACCATGGGTGATAGTCCCAGCCTGAAGTTCAAGATCAAGCTGTCTCATTTTCAGCTCATGGTCTCTCTCTGCTTGTAACCTCCTTTCTTCTCTCTCAGCTTCTAATTTCTTGGCTTCTCTCTCCGCTTCTAATTCTAATTTCTTGGCTTCTCTCTCTGCTTCTAATTCTAATTTCTTGGCTTCTCTCTCTGCTTCCAATTTCTTGGCTTCTCTTTCTGCTTCCAATTCTAATTTCTTGGCTTCTCTCTCTGCTTCTAATTTCTTGGCTTCTCTCTCTGCTTCTAATTGCTTTGCTTCTCTCTCGGTGTACTTTTCACATTCCGTCGTGACATACCGGATCAGAGCGTCACCATCCATGCCAAGCTCTTTTCCCACCTGCAGTGTAGCAGACCTAAATTTGACCAAGTCAGCCATGATGTATCTGTAGTCTAGTAGGGCAAGCGATCTTACTCAAACTAATTTACTACAATATAATTAACTTAGTTAAAATTAAAGTTAATTAAACTGACTTCACCATATATGAAACAGCTTTCTTTATCTGTACTCAATGGTACTCCTAAAAATATAATTATTTCCTACTATGTTACTCTTTCCAAAAAATTTACAAAACAAAATTTCTACACAGCAGAAATAGAAAGTTGGCTCAGGAATATCAAAGATATATCCCGCAGACGAGCCCCCACTGTAGCGGGAGGTTATTTAAATTTATTTATTATGTAAGAGTATGCCAGTAAAGAGTTCTGACCTTACAAGTAATACCCCAGTCTTAGAAATAAGCACTGGTGTATTGTTATCATAAAAATAGTCAGACTGTGAAAACCCTGGCCCAGTTGGTAAGAAGTAGTACCAGGATTTAAGGTGTCTCCTCCCTGTGACTATCTTATGATTACTTTTTCTAGGGGATAAGTAAAATGAACATTCACTGAAACCACAAATGGAAGAAGTGAATAAATCCTCAGGTACAGTTAAAATAGTTTAATAATTACACTAATATTCTATTTCTACTAGTTGGAAAAGAGTATACACATATATATAAAAATATTCACACAATTACTATTATTGTCTGTTTAGACTTCAAGATCTTAAATAATAAAGTTACTGAAATCACTGTTATTAGTCCTTTGAATTTAAGGATAACTGTCATCAGTTGACTGAGTTTCTGTATGGTTACTTATTGTTTTCAACTATTGGCTGTTTCACATGTATAGGTGGTCAGTGTCAAACAGGACACTTATCTTTCCAACTTGATACTGCTGAAACTGTCCTTTGCTGATATCAGACTTGGTAGGCCCAACAGTAGGGATGCCAATGACCAGTTGAAGTTCACTCTTTGGGGTCCTGCACTTTTGTGGGATTGCCTCGGATGAACTACACCGGCTTCTGATACTGGACAGTCTGGTTTGAGTTATTTCATGGAACCTGCAACATATCAGCCTTGGCTAGTATCTGGCTAGACTTGTAGCTGACTAGCACAGATGTCAGACCAGTCAGTCATCAGATGTCACCGTTATACAATCATAGTAAGTAAGGACATCATTTCAGTGATATAGCATTAATATTAACATTTCAATTAAGTATAACTGACTAGCACATAAGTCAGACAAGTCAGTCATCAGGTGTCAAAGTTATACAGTCATAGCAAGTAACATCATTTCAATGATACAGAATTAATATTAACATATCAGTAATAAACATCATCTGGTTTAATCCGCTCCTATACATCCCTTCATATTCTATAACTTGATCCTTCCAAATCATATCAAGTACAAATTCAAATCTGATGCTATCTTAGCAACTACCCAAAATTAATACATAAAATAAATAGAGTGAGTGACCACGTGATCAGGTTGCTTTCTACTGAAACTGGCTGTAGAACACTCCAGTTTACCAGCTGTAAATGGGTACAAAGTTGTGCGCTCGAACTAGGGAAGGCAAAGGCAGCGAGGAAGGGGACTAGTCACCTAACCTCGTAAAAGCGGTATCTTCCATGCTGAAGCTTCTAACAATTTATTTCCCTAAGACAATCTCTGGTCATGGGACTGCCTTTATCTTCGTAAGCGATAATGCATTTAATATCGACGAGATACAGCATTAAATATAATAAATATTTTCTATTTGGCTGTGGGGCTAGTTTTGATACGTTTTTGTACAAGCAACCATCTTCCACTAAGCACATGAATAAATCATATTAAAATAATAATACGTTATATCAATGAATATTATACAGGCATATTTTGTGAATTCTAAATGAACCTGTAATACAAAATAAAAGAAATTATTATACAGGATAGCTATCGTAAATTCGCTTACCCTCAGACTCCAGACACTTAGACTGAAATTTTCTGGCGATCCGCTCACACTTCAGATGGATTTAGAGTCGTGGCGTTATCTGCCCTCAGTCTTGTCTCAACCTCTTGCGTTGGGTCTTCTCAGAGTTTTACCGAAACGCTTTATATACGATAGCGCGAACGTATCGGAGAGCAGATACGTCACAGCCTAAGACTAGACCTGAAAAAATCCTTCCCGAACCGTGATTTCAGCCGATCTGTGCGTCGACTGAAATTTTGCCTTTCTCATTCTCAGCATATATAATATCCATATTGTTCCATCTTATCTAGTTTTATACAGCTGATAAAACTCTATCTTCCTATCCATGTAAATTCCCAAACTGTTATTTGTTGATTTTAATATTTAGAACAGAAGTGGGTTTACATGCTTTTAGCGTAACTGTGGGCAGCCGAAATACGCATATATCTCCGTAAATGAGAACTTCCTACCGTTCCATCTTATATGCAGTTATACACCATCCTTCCCTGTACTGAAATGTAAAATCCTTTTCATACGGATTCCCTTATGTTTTTATTATCGTTGGCGATTTCCTCTGTCCGATACACATTTCGCTGATACGCCGCCATTTTGAAAGCGGTCGTTCGATCGTAGACGGGTTTATAAATCTAACTGATCCCGTTTGCAATGACTTGAAACCAATTTTGCGACAGTGGGGTTTGTATTTACATTGTCCTGTACATGCAGTAATTCTCTTGTTGTGTTTAAGGGGTGTGATCTCTCGTTTCTTCTTGCTATCTTGTAAATACGTTAACAGGTATCCCTTGTTTTTGTGCGTTGTTAGTCACGTATTGTATATATCGATCTATCTCTGCTCAAACCTTGTCTGTCATCTTATTCACCGTGACTGTTAGTTATCGTTGCGTTCAATGGGTGTCTTTTCATCTGTGGAGGGTTCATTTTGCCAGTGTAAACATTTATATTACATAGAATATAGAGAATTCAAATATTGTCATAGTACAGCACCAAGGTGGGTGTTAGTAAGATACTGTGGTGAAGAACCTGTGTTATTTTTCAATTTTGTGGTGGTGCCACAACCTTACAGTTTTGAGGTGGCATAGTACCAAGATGTATTAGCAGCTGATTAAATACAACTGTCGACTATAGTAAGGTATTTTTTCAGTTGCATTACAGAGACTAAGTGGTCGTAAGGACCAAAACCTAGATAGTAAGGAGACAGTAAGTAAAAGGTGAAGTGGATTATATTTATGCATTGAGAGGTGAAGTGGATTATATGTATACATTGAGAGGTGAAGTGGATTATATTTAATCATTAAGAGGTGAAGTGGATGATATTTACATGCATATTTGTTTATTGTGAGAAGGGATATTGCTATTTATATATCAGAACTGCAGAGAATTATCTGTTGATAGAAGTGAGGTGGTGAATAGTACATGTTATTGAGTAGTTGCATTGTGTGAATCTATAGCAAAGAAGCAGAGTCATAGATAGTATTGAGTATTGTCAGTGTACATCATGGACTTAGAGGGTTTCATTCGGATAGGCATCCAATGTGGGTACACTGGCAAAGAACTAACGGATTACGCCAAGGCAGAATACCACTCAAAAGAGAATCGGGATGCCTTGAGAGATTTACGTGCCGAGGAACGAGAACTCAAGAAAGTAGAGTTAGAATTTGAAGAAAAGAAGATGAAAGAGGAACGAGAACTCAAGAAGGCAGAAATAGAGTTTCAAGAAAAGAAGATGGAACGAAAATTACAAGAGAAGGAGAGAATGATGAAAGAAGATAGAGAATTACAAGAAAAGAAGAGGAAAGAGGATAGAGAGTTAGAGTTAGAAAAGGAGAGAATGAGAATAGCCCTGGAAGAGAAGAAGATCGATAAGGAAATACAATTGAAGAAATTACAAGTGGGTGCGAGTGGTCAGAACTCGACTCCGAGGGAATCTCATCGTCCCTTTAGGCTGCGTCTGCCGAATTTTAATGATAAAATCGACAGTTTAGATTTTTTCCTTGAGAGGTTCGAGGAAGAATGCGTGGCCTGGAAGGCCGACAGAGATCAGTGGCCATATCTGTTATCCACGTTGCTAGGAGGGCCTGCGATGGAGACTTTCTATAGCCTCCCGCTGGAAGAGAGGGCTGATTACGACAAGGTGAAGGAACGGCTGCTCCGGAAGTTCCGATTAACGGCTGACGGGTACCGTAGGCGTTTTAGAAACGCGATGCCAAGTGCGAACCAAGACTTCGAGGATTTTATCTCGAAGATAAAACTTCTGCTCAATAGATGGATTGAGATGGAGGGGATAAACAAAGACTACGATGGCTTACTAGACTTAATGCTAAGAGACAAAGTGTTGTCGTCATGTTCCACTGAGTTGATAGCTTTCTTTCAAGAGCGCCAGCCAAAGGACATTGAATCCATGCCACAGTTGGGCCATCATTATGTCCTTGCCCATACTGGCAAACCCATCCATCGTTCTGGTCTGTCTGACGCCTTAGTTGCAGGTGTCGGCAAAGTTCAGCGACAACCATGGCAAGATCAATCAGGCGATGCAGACAGAGGCCAAGACCAGAAGTACGATAGGCCCTCCAGTCCCTATCAGCCACCCAGAGAAAATTATTGGAACTTCCGATCCCATCGGAATGGCTGGTCGAACTGGCAAAACCGACAATTTAAAAGTGATAGCGACGGAGGAGAGCGTCAAACGCGAAAACAGGTACGCTTCGAGGAGTCGCGGGACGAAGATCGGTTTTGGTATAAAACAAAACATCCCAAGCAGAGGAGTGGTTCCTCAGAGAGTCGATCTTCCGACTCCGATGCGCGGTTGTCACCAGCTAAAAGCCCCAGCAAGAGTCCACGCGATGAGTTGAAAAGGGAGCGCATGTGTTCCAATTGAGGTGGCAATAATCATTGTGTTGACAGGTGTCCTACCCCAATTGAACACACAAATTCCGTGTTTGTGTTGGACACAGTCAATAGCGAGGAGTGTGTGGGGTGTTCTCCGCTATTTAATTCAGGCGGGAATATAGTGTTACGCTGCGGACATGCGGTACCATGTCGGTCCGCGGTGCATGAGACTAGCAAGGTGGCTCTCCACAAAGGTGTGGTGGAGAAGAAACCAGTCTCCGTGTTGAGGGACACTGGATGTACCACATTTGGGGTGCGTCGGTCGTGTATCGACGAGTCCTGCCTTACCGGCAAAGCTGTAAAGTGTACCACGTTTGGGGGCAAAGTTGAGTCTTACCCCCATGCGTGTATTAATGTGGACACCCCGTTCCTGTCAGGTAGAGTGAACGCGTTCGTCCTCGAGAACCCGATCGCCGATTTAATCATCGGCAATGTACGGGGAGAGCGTAATGCCATAGGTGTGGCTGAAGCAGAGGCTCAGCAACACCAAAGTCCCGAGGCGGACGATCAGGTGGTCGGGGTATCGCTACTTGACAAGAAGGTACATCTGAGACGTGGTTCGCGGCATGTGCCAAATGAAATGAATGGAGCAGTAAAGGCATATACGAGGGCCCGATAGCTGGCGATCGCACGATTTGGGTTCGCAATGTTCCCCTGAGTGCTAGTTGGCGCACACTCAGACGAGTGTTTAACGAAGTCGCGCCAGTGAAGTTCGTGAGGTATTGTCATTGAGGGACAATACCAAAGTTGCACGAGTGACTTTCGCGAATACGTGGGGTGAGCGTGATGCAGTAAGGTGGAAGCACATGTCGTTGCTCCATAACCACCTGCTGATAGTCCAGCAATAGCAAGGGATAGGTATCGGGTTCGCGTTCAGTAGGATGTTTCGGTTAACGCGAACCGAACTTTAGAATCTGACCCACGCTACCAGTACTATTCTGATAGATATAAGTGGGTGTACAGCTTTATAATGTACCGAGGAGATCGGAGAATGTTTTACATGTGATAGTAGTAGAGATGTTTTGTAAACTTTAAAGATCATGCTATATTATGGTGTACGTTTGTATTTTATGTATCATGGTGCCATAAAGGCAATTTGCTATAGAGTTGAATGGAATGTATATTTAAACCATGTTACAAATGAGTGTTTATTCTATGAGATTATTTACTGTTGTGGGTGCTTATATAAGAGTAAACATGGATGTACTGGGGATTGTGTTTGGGTAACCAGGGGAGGACAGTCGTTGTCATTTTTCACGACTGCCAGAACCTGGGATAGCTTACTTCATACTCATGTTGGGTTTGGGGAGCTTGGAAAATGCAGTATCGACAATGGCAGGATAGAACTAGGGCTTTCTCTTGGTTCAGATGAGGAGATGCTGTTCATGGCATATGGTCGTCCTAACTCCAAAGGGGGTCGGGCGAAGCATCTCCGATGGAAGAAAACAACGTTTTCTTTCTTAAGAGGGGGGGGGCGTGGATGTCACGGCGCTATTTCGCAGTGACGAAATTTCAGACTGGCTACATTGCGTTCTGGCAACACTGGTATAACTTAACCGGTGAAGTCATGTGACAAGACGGAAGCCGGAAGAAAAGTAGGTGCGAAAGCGGGCAGTGTTTTTCCTAGCCAGTGTCCTGAGTGGACGGAGATATTTTTCCCTTTCGCCAGCAAGTTGATGTGTGGTGCATAGTATGGATTATTAGTGAGAGATTGCCATATTCGGTTCTGGTGGATATTTATGTGTAATTCTGGATTAGTGTAGATTCCAGTGGATATTATCTTCAGGCCGTAGGTTATAAGTTGTCAATGAATTGAGTGTATCATTGTTACAAGTTCTGCCGCCATGGTGAGCGATAGTCAGTGCAGTGTTTGTACGGTGCAGTCATACTGTTATGTATGAGGCTATTAGATAAATTAATTGAGGCAAGTTTCTCTGGCATTGTTATGGATTGCATACGTTTGTTGGCTGTTCGAGGCTTTATGGTGTGTGCATACATTATTAAAGGGAAGTACCTGCAGAAGGTGTTGATTTTCTTAGGTCAGCCATTGTGTTGTGGTCGTGATCCTAGGGAGCGAACCTATAATTATTAGTATGGTTGTTATTATTATAAATCCACAGCACATGTGGTTCTGACAGTGATAATAATTCAGATTGTAGTATTTATTCACAGGATAGCTAAGCAGGAGCCTGATATTGAGTCATCGAAAACCGAATATAATAATGGAAGGTCTGATGTCGATAATGAAGTTATAGGTATAGGAGCATGTAATCATATTGTAATAAGCTCATATAATATATCATGATAAAGTAATGTTTAAACATAGGCCTAGTGTAAATATATTTGTGTGTGACCTTATGTGATTTCCTATGGATTACACATCATCTTGAGATGAGGAGCAGCTCAGCAAGGTAAGAATGTATAATTTCCTTTTTTTTACTATCATGTGAACTATTGTTGTAAACTGTGAAATTAACAATTTCCTGAGTGTTTATTGACTAAAAACTGAGTGTACTTTGTTAGTATACTTCTGTTTGTAACATTTTGAAACTTTACCGTAGGATATTCCCCTGGGGAACAATTCTAGAATTCCATTTTACCTTGGATAACTAATAATTTTTCAATGAATGTGTAACTGTACTTTTTCTCTTGTTGAGGTGATCACTGGCCCAAGACAGTATACATGTTGTTAGGTGTGTAGTGCGAGCGTATGATGAACTGAGTGTGGGTGCGAATGAAGGCGCGAATGTGTTTAGGCTCGTATATATGTAGACCCTGCAACCCATACACTCACATGCAGTAGTCAAGGATGCTTGGACACTGCAGGCACGTTTCAAAACATTTATTGACGAGAACACACATGGTATCAACAGGAACAGTCAGTGTAACAAGGTCATGCTGACCGGAAATCGATAGGTAATCATTAGGCATTGAACAAGCTGGTAAACATTTGAATATTCGTGCATGGTCAGTACAATGTTCTTCAATAATGACAGTTCGTGGCGTCGCCCTGGTATCACTGACTAAACGCGTCCGATACCTTAATCACTTTGACACATAGGTGCAACTTGGCATTCCCCGCCAATTGCACTGTATTAGGCTGTAGTACATTAGCCGAAAACACAGTCCTCGTTCTGACGTCAGCTGTGTACTTCTGATAAGCAGGTTACCATCAACCCTGCAGTAATGCTTATTGTAGACATAAATACCGCCAATCTGCGGTTCCCACAATATATCTTCGTCACTGGATTTCTGGACAATATAAAGACTAACAGTCTTGGATGGCTACCTTGAGCACAACATATAAGTTCTGAAATGGATGATCGGTGAGCTGCAGTTCACAGACTAGGCAATCTTCTAACATGTTCTGCCACCGAAAGCATAGTAATGGAAAAAGTCGGTATTACCTGTAACCGAATCCACAGAACATAATAAGGAACTCTGCTGTCATTCCAACGCACAGAGATTCACTAGGGAAAACTGCCATCGCAGTCACTTCGAAGATTTTCCCGAAAAACACAATGGACTCTTGTCCCTTCAGAAACCAGGACACTTCACGGCTCGCCGGAAGTCTAACTCAACTCCCGCTTAAAAAACCCTGCGCATGGGCATACGCCAGAACTGTCTACCTTTGACCCTAAAGGGTCAAACACAATGAATGAATAAACAAGGGAAGACAACCCCTAATCAACCTGACATCGCAGGTAAAGACACAATTATACTTATGATACAAACATAAGCAAATAACTTGACAGATGACTCCGTCAAAAATGACAGCAACATTACTACCACCCCCCTGTAAAAAAAAATGAAATTTTTTTTTTTTAAATATGTCCATGAGCAAGATTGCACAAGTATCACTTATGTGCTCATGAAAAAATGAACCTAATATCAGGTACAATAGACGCATAAATAAAGCGTCTGAAGAGGATACAAATCATCTCCCAACATAGGAGAAAATATTTCCTTTAAGCCAAACAAACTAAGGGATACCATTCAAGAAACCTAAGTTGCTGGCAATACCAATCATATATCAAACATTACTAAATACTATAATCATAGCAATATACAAATGTCAATGCTATTTTAGCAACATATCACTGATGGATGGACAAAATGAAATTTGTTAAATTATCTAAACATCATCCAAATACATTTGTATTACAACATATTATGATATTAAGGACAGACCTAAGTCTGAAAGTATATCAGGAAAAACTAGGACACAAGATTTAACTGGAATCATGTGGGCATCTAGACAATATGTCCGCCATCACATTATCCGAACCACGGATAGCTCGCACCGTGAAATGGAAAGGCTGAAGAGCAATAGCATAACGAGTAGATCTCGAGCTCTTCAAATCCTTACTTTGCATAGCCGTAAGAGCTTTTTGGTCGGTTTCCATAAAGAAATGCGCGCCCAGAAGGAACCTTTGTAGCTTAAGAATGGACCAAACCATAGCCAACAATTCACGGTCCAAAACCGAGTAATTCCTTTCTGCCGCATTCAGCTTCCTAGAAATATACATTACAGGATGCAGAGTTCCTGAATATTCCTGCATTAGTGCCGCTCCAATCCCAGTGGAAGAGGCATCACTACGAAGGACAAAAGTCTTATCAATCGTCGGTAGTCTTAAGATAGGATGAGATGAGAACAAATTCTTAACCTGATCCAATGAAGATTGGCATTCTTGGGACCAACGCACCATATTAGGAGAACCTTTTTTCAATAACGTTGAAAGTGGTGCCATAATGGAGGACAGATTCTCAATGAATCTTCCATAGAATTGTATCAATCCCAAGAGACTACGCACTTGCTTTTTTGTCTTCGGAACCGAGATATTTAATATCTTTGAAATGTTTTGGTCCTCTGTCTTCAACAGACCATGACCAACTCGATGACCTAGGAAGGAAATTTCACTAAACCCAACAAAAGCTTTAGAGGGTTTTGCAGTCAAACTATGCTCACGTAGAGTAGATAGCAATTCCTTTAGACCCAAATAGTGTTCTTCCCAAGTATCGCTGAAAAGACAGATGTCGTCTAAATATGCAATGACATCTGCACGATCTGATAGAATTCGTCGCATCATGCGCACGAAAGTCGCTGGGGCGTTCATAAGCCCGAAAGGCATAAAATTCCATTGAAACAGACCCCTAGGTGTCGAAAAAGCAGTGAGAGGTTTGGCGTGTTCCGTCAGTGGGACTTGCCAATAACCTTTCGACAAGTCTAGTTTAGTAAAGAATTTAGCTTTAGAAAGTCTAATAAGTAGATCATCTAATAACGGCATAGGTTCAGCATCGAACTTCGTAACTTGATTTAATTTGCGATAATCAACGCAAAGACGTATGTTATTGTCTTTCTTTCGAACAATAACTATCGACGAAGAATAAGCTGAAGTGGATGGTTCAATTATTTGTAGTTGAATCATTTCATCCAATTCTTTCTCGACTTGTGCTTGAAAATGAATAGGTATTGGGTATGGTCTTACTCTGATCGGATTACGATCAGTAAGTATGATGTCATGTTCTATGACATCTGTGTGTCCAGGAATGTCGGTAAGGACATCCTGATATGATTGTAACGTAGAGGATACTTGACGTTGTTCCTCAAAAGACAAGTTAGAAGAGACTGTAACGTCTCTCCACGATTCCGTTGAAGTAAGTGGAATCGCAGGAAGAGGTAAGTTCACGTCAGAAAAAATAGTTTCCTCATCCCGTATAACGGACAGGGATGAGATGTGACCATGTTGAACTGGAGAGTCGTCCGTCGCCTGGAAAATAGGCTGTAAATAGTCTGGACGTTCAATAAACTCTGTTAGCATATTTATATGGAAGGTTTTATGCCTTCCATCCACATCGACAATATAGTCGACATCAGAAATTTTCGAGACTATAGTGTATGGACCCTTCCAAGAAATGAGAAGTCTATTCTCTCTTGAGGGCAGTAAGACATATGCTTTGTCTCCAGGACAAAGTTGACGTAGGCGTCTTTTCTTATTAGCAAATCGCCTAGCTTTTTCTTTCGCAAATTCGGAAGATGAAGTTGCTAACCTGCACGATTCGATAATCTTTTCTCTAAGAGCTATAACATATTCATATGACGATTGTGTATCATCGTCAATATTATCGGAAGTTATCAAATCGTGTAACAAGGACATCGGACCGCGCGGTTGCGCGCCAAAGACAAGTTCGAAAGGAGAAAACCCTGTATGCTCGTTGGGAACCTCTCTATAGGCAAAGAGGACTGCAGGTAAAACCCTGTCCCAATCTTCAGGATGATCCTCCGTTATCTTGCCAAGTAAGTTCTTTAGTGTCCTGTTAAGACGTTCTACCAATCCATTGGACATTGGATGATAAATACTACTGAGAGACCTTTTAATGTCTAGCGTAGCCATTACCTGAGACATAACGTCCGAAATTAACTGAGTGCCGTGATCCGACAGTATTTCTCCGGGGAATCCCAGACGAGAAAATACGAGCCAAAGAGCATCAGCGATATCGACAGTTGATATGCTCTTCAGAGGAATAGCCTCTGGCCAACGCGTGCACATGTCCACGCAAGTGAGGATAAATTGGTGTCCTCTGGCTGACTTAATTTTGAACGGACCAATGATGTCTATAGCCATTTTCTGAAACGGCCGAATCGGAATATCTGCAGCCTGAATAGGAGCAGCATGTCTCGGACCCCTAGACTTGACCTCTTGACAAATTTTGCAAGATCGGCAATAAATTCGGATGTCTTTATTCACGAATGGCCAAAAGAAGGACGCAAGGACTCTAGTTTTAGTTCTGGAAAAACCCATGTGTCCAGCACACTGAGAATCGTGTGCATGCCGAAGAATTAAGGCTCTCATACACTTAGGCACAAGAATTTGCGAGTGCATAGACTTGTCCGAGTGTTGTACCATTCGTACCAATATACCATTCTTCATAGTAATATACGATTTGTGATTCGTATTTTGATTGGGATCCCCTTTCTTTGCAAGAAGGAAGAATTTCTTCAAAGAAGGATCCTCTTCTTGACGTTTAACAAACGAGTCATGGGAAATCACCAAGTGCTCGTCTTGGCTATCAACTTCATTACTATTATCAGATGAAGTTGGGGGATTAAGAGCTTGAGCTCTTGTCACCACTGCATTGACCGTTTGAATGTTTTTTTTTCTCCCAACTAGAAATTTGTTGCGGGGTGCATTCCTTAACCCCATGAATACGACCGATTATAAGATCCGCAATAGGATTAGGAAGAAGACATGCATGGACATCTCCTGTGAAGAAAGGAGTGTCAATCCTAATAATAGCAGTAGGATAACTTTCCATAGTACCACCAAATGTAACACATTTGATTGTTTTTCCAGTGGCACAGCAAGGATCTATCAGAGACTCCCTAACCCCGACGGTAGTACATCCCGAATCGAAAAGTACTGAGACTAGCCTATCATTTATTAGACCTTTATGTAAGATGAGAGATCCTCTCCCATCATGCGCAACTGTAGCAGGTAGAGCAGGAAGAGGGTGACCACAACTTAGCGTAGATACAGTCGATGAGTCGAACAATGTTAAGCATTGGGGGCATTCAGTTGCTCTCCCAAAATCGAAAGCACAACCAGTGATAGCCCTAGAGTTACCACTATCATTTACTGTATTACAGGCTCCATCAAACTCTTGTTGTGCAGAGTTTGCCTGTTGGAAAGGTCTTTTTTTGTTAAACCTAGGTCTACCTCGATTATCATTTCCCCTGTAATTATTTCGACTATCATTTCCCCTGTAATTGTTATCATATTGCCTATTGTAATCATCATTCCGGTTTGAATCCCGGTTTCTAAATTCACCATCGTCATAATCTTGACGTCGAGAATGATTACCTCGAAAATTTGAATAGTTATTATTTGGATAGCCTTTGCGAAAGTGTCTCAAATTATTACCACTAAAATTACGAGAACTACCATCTTGTCTCCACTGCATAGACGAAGAACCATCATGTGTTGGATTACTCCGCTTCTGAGTGTAATTTTGATTACTTCCCCTATTCCAATTTTGTTGAGCACCCTGAAATTTTTTTTTGAAATTAGGGCCATATGGTGTTGCCGAAGCAGCTGGCAACCCTTCTTTCACTTTAGAATTGCTAACTGTAGCATGGGGATGCGCTGTGGCATACTGACAACAGTATTCCTCCATTTCTTTTAAGTTTTTAGGCTTACGCTCATGAAGGAATGCAAGAAAAGAATCATTAACAGATGACAAAACCTTATCTCGCAATAATAAGTCCATTAGACCTTCATATGTTTTCTCAATCTGAGACAACTCAACCCATCGTGTAAATGTACGACGTATCTTTGTAACAAAATCAGAGAAATCTACTCCATTTTCTGGCAACATTGTCCTAAAACGAAGACGATAGTCTTCTTCTTTTAGTTGGTATATTTTTAGCAATGCTGCTCTGACAACATCATAATTAGTCCTGTCATGTTCGTCTATTGTCATAAGAGTAGTCACTGTGTAACCAGTAAAAAATTCCATCAGTTGTTCAACATATTTTTCCTTTTTTATGTTATGCGTATCGCATAAAAATTGGAATCTATCTAGATAATCTGCTACGTCATCCTTTAAAGGATTGAAATGAGGCAATTTAATCCTACTAACAAACTCCTTTGTCGTACTCGAAGTTGTTTGCTGAGCACCCGTACTCGCCAATTTCAATTTCTCTAACTCCAAAGTTGCGAGTCTTTCATCAAGTTCCATCTTCTGTTTTCTTTCCTCATGTTCCATTTTTCTAATTTCAGCCTCAGCAGCAGCTTGAAGTTTTTTTTCTCCTCTGCAGCAGCTTGAGCTTTTCTCTCCTCTGCAGCAGCTTGAGCTTGAATTTTTTTGTCTTCCATTTCCATCTGGAATTTTCTTTCATCAGCTTGCTTTTCTCTCCACAGCAGCAGCTTGAAGTTTTCACTACTCAGGAGCAGCATGAGCTTTTCTCTCCTCAGCAGCAGCTTGAGCTTTTTTTTCCTCAGCAGCAGCTTCTCTTTGATACCTTTTCTCTTCAAGTTCTAATCTTCTATTCTCAGCATCTAGCTTCTTTAGTTCAGCTTCTGCTCTCCTTTGTTCAGCTTCTGCTTTCAATTTAATTTCCTCTTTTTGTTTCTTTTCTTCTGACTTTAATGCAATGGCGAATTGAGCAGATGAATATTCTTCCAATTCTTTACCAGACTTACCAAGGGTCAACCCTTGCTGGATGAAGAAATCCAATGTAGACATTCTGTCTAATGAGATCAGTAACCTGAAAAATTCAACAATTACCTTATCCCACTTCAATGGGAGACAAGTCTGAAATGCTAGACTTGTATACTCACTTCACTTTATTTCACTCTCTTAGTCTTAGACAAAGACCTTGTATGGTCCTCTTGTTTATAATGTAACAAAAAATCACTTGAGTACCTGTGGAAAATAATTCCTTTATATCCCACTCACTATGGGCACAAGTCTTTTTTCTAAAGAACTTGAATATGTATTTCACCTTGTCTCAATCTTTGTGGATAACAAGTCTTTTATCAAAGAACTTGTATAAATATCTTATATAATAATATTTTATTAACAGTCTCTATATGAAGAGTGTACCTTATCAATAATAATAATAATACATGACCAAGTATATGTATGTAGACTGTGTATGACAATAATGTAGTACAATCAAAATACAAAGACAAAGATACAGAACAATGACCGAAAACGTTCGCGGAAGTCAAATAAACAATACAGCAAAAAGTAAAGAAAATGTTACACAAATGTGTAATGATGACCGCGAAAAATAAACAAGACAAATGGCAACACTGTTATAAACGAAAAGGTGTAAAGAAATAAACGGAAGGAATGAGAGAAGAACAGATACAAACAAAACTAATTGAAAATCAAAGAACGGAAAAATAACGAAAACAACACTAACTAATGTCGTCACAGCTAAAAAAAAAAAATAGCAACAAAAGTCGCTAGCAAATTTCAATTAAGAAAATTGCAATCCCTACAGAACGCTTACAGTAACCCTCGATTAAGTGGCATATTTACTGTAAGACCCACCAACCGAAAACCCGCTGAAAAACACTAGAAAAATACACAACAATAGTACGAGTAACATAAATAGCAATAGAATGTGTTGCAAAAAAAAAGCTTAGTCACACATGATATTACAGTAACTAACTTGCTCCTTGCGAACACAGAAACAAAATGTCAAGCGCGCACTGAATGTCAAATCCACTGTAGCATAAAGTGGTATTCACGAACAAAAGTTACTATGACCTTCTCGACTTAGGACTTGCACATTGAATGTTTACAATTTCCACGTACTGTTTACAAACACTTGACCTCGAACAATGTAACTTGAATGCTCGGACATAGAAAAGTCTGTTGTTGACTGCAACGTGTAACAACCAGCAGTACTGTTCACAATAGGGACTCGCCTTCTATGCAGCTATGGTCCACGTAGCAAACGCCTCGATGCCAACTTCAGTATTTGTCCTGTTGTTGTTCAAGCAGCATTATAACATAAATGCTAGCACTGTTTATCTGGGTCAACAGTTGATGACCTATTTCTGTCCTGTTGTAGCCAAAACTTGCAAGTGTAGAATTAGCGATGTGTGTTACAGCTGTCCAGTGTGTAGCCTAGACCCACAGATCAGAAATGTAATGTGTACTTGTCCTTCTTGTAAATTTCTGGACAACACTGGAGACATCATACATGTAACAGCAACTGTAAATAGCCTGGTAGGGTGTCTGTTTAAGGCTGGAGTGCTGTATAGGATGATTTATATAGCCCCATCAGCTGGTCAACCAGAAATGTAAATTTCTGGATCCATTAATGTCACCAATAATGTTAATTGCTCGCTCTGTTCTTTTTAAACCCACAGATCTGGTCCACCAGAAATGTAACTGTACTTGTTCTCTTGTTGAGGTGATCACTGGCCCAAGACAGTATACATGTTGTTAGGTGTGTAGTGCGAGCGTATGATGAACTGAGTGTGGGTGCGAATGAAGGCGCGAATGTGTTTAGGCTCGTATATATGTAGACCCTGCAACCCATACACTCACATGCAGTAGTCATGGATGCTTGGACACTGCAGGCACGTTTCAAAACATTTATTGACGAGAACACACATGGTATCAACAGGAACAGTCAGTGTAACAAGGTCATGCTGACCGGAAATCGATAGGTAATCATTAGGCATTCAACAAGCTGGTAAACATTTGAATATTCGTGCATGGTCAATACAATGTTCTTCAATAATGACAGTTCGTGGCGTCGCCCTGGTATCACTGACTAAACGCGTCCGATACCTTAATCACTTTGACACATAGGTGCAACTTGGCATTCCCCGCCAATTGCACTGTATTAGGCTGTAGTACATTAGCGGAAAACACAGTCCTCGTTCTGACGTCAGCTGTGCACTTCTGATAAGCAGGTTACCATCAACCCTGCAGTAATGCTTATTGTAGAATAAATACCGCCAATCTGCGGTTCCCACAATATATCTTCGTCACTGGATTTCTGGACAATATAAAGACTAACAGTCTTGGATGGCTACCTTGAGCACAACATATAAGTTCTGAAATGGATGATCGGTGAGCTGCAGTTCACAGACTAGGCAATCTTCTAACATGTTCTGCCACCGAAAGCATAGTAATGGAAAAAGTCGGTATTACCTGTAACCGAATCCACAGAACATAATAAGGAACTCTGCTGTTATTCCAACGCACAGAGATTCACTAGGGACAACTGTCATCGCAGTCACTTCGAAGATTTTCCCGAAAAACACAATGGACTCTTGTCCCTTCAGAAACCAGGACACTTCACGGCTCGCCGGAAGTCTAACTCAACTCTCGCTTAAAAAAACCTGCGCATGGGCATACGCCAGAACTGTCTAAAGGGTCAAACACAATGAATGAATAAACAAGGGAAGACAACCCCTAATCAACCTGACATCGCAGGTAAAGACACAATTATTCTTATGATAAAAACATAAGCAAATAACTTGACAGATGACTCCGTCAAAAATGACAGCAACAGAATGCTTTTATACTTGTAGCACTAGAGTAAAGTACATCCATTTACCTTCAGTTTCATATACAACAACAAAGTTATTTATGCATTTGAACATTTTTAAAAATTATTTCCAAACAACAATAAAAACACATTGGGGTGGCCATTTTTATTAGGGCCAAACCACTTTTTTGCTTGGAACTGAAAGAGTTAAGAAAGAACTCCCCAAATAAGATTGTTTGGTCACATTCATGTGATGTATCATTAAATTTATTAAAATCGTATTTCTCAAAATCATCAATTTTAAGATTGCTTGATACTCGATTTCCTTTTATCCTTAAAGTCGTCGCCTCTGGATCTGGAATCGGCGGTACACTTATGCAGGAATTCTATGATTGTCTACATCCAATTCTGTATGTCAGTCGTAAATTGACACCCACTGAACAAAAGTACCCTATCGTTGAGCGAGAGTTGCTCGCTGTGGTATATTGTTTTTCTAAACAACAGCGATACCCCATTGATGCAAAATTTGTCTTGGAGACTGATCAGAGGACCGTGTTCTATCTGAAAATGGCGAAGTAATGAGAAGGCTGCCAGAGCATCACTTGCGCTCCAACCCTACGAATATGACATTCATGCCATCAAGGCCAGTCAAAACGTAGTCGCGGATGTGTTATCACATTGTGTAAAAGACTCACTGTCACCTAACAACACGGCAAATGCAGGTACCTTGTGAGGTTACAGCAAACCTATTAACTGACTTCTTCACGTGTTGACCAATGAAACATTACATTATATATGAACATATTTTACTGACAATGATGATGCTGACAGGAATTTCCTGATTTATTACTGCTGTGCAAAGATAAAATATACAAAGACTCTGTGGTGAATGCCCAAGGCTGAAAGCTATCGTAATTTTTTCATCGTAAATTGAAGGAAATCGCTTAATGACTCCTTTGACAGTACTTACAGGTATTGATCGGTTCACTCGACACCTGATGATGATGAATGCTGATATTGCCAATTTCAAGTTGTACCTCATTTTACTCAGCGCATTACATGGCTGTCTTGGAACTAATTAACAGTTTACATACTCGGTTTATGTGCAAAAACACACACATTCATTGATGATCTAAGAATAATGTGACATTTGGATATTTTAAATGCAGAATCTTGATTTATTCTATTATTGGAACTGCGTTTAAAGATTAAGGGAATTAACTCAAGGATGCTTCGCATGGTCAAAGGGACATAACTGGAATAATCCTTTCGTGCCTTTTGTTTTCTCTTTCCGATTGGACATTGAACATTGTTACTTAACGTGAACTTTTAAACGAACATACGATAATATAGCAGAGAATCATGGACATGAACTTTGTGCTTGTTTAGAAATATTTTCGCTGGACTTTAGTTGTTTATTATTCCACTAGTGTGTATAATACTATTACACTATGACTGTTACTACAGTACTTTATTTGGCTGTGAATTAATTTTAATTCGCGGGATAAGATTCGGTCTTTGACACATGGCATTAATACACTCACACTAATTATTGAGTGAACATTTTGAGAGTTCTCAATACTATTGTCAATTCGTACCATACATCAGCGTATCCTTACCTGATTGGTCACACAACTTCATTAGGTGCAAAATAACATTTTTTTTTTAAAGTGGCACCACAATACACTTTTTTCTAATAAGTACTTAAGATGTACACATGACTTTAATCTTTCAGCGTACGATGTTGCATTCATTCACTTTACTAATATGATTGTCTGCCTCATTTCATCTATTTACGCTGTTACAAATTTGTTTATTCTATAATGCTTTTCATTATTGCTGTTGATCAATAAGTTAATTAATTGACAACTGATACTGGACTTGACTGATAGGCGTTATTGGACGGTGTGAGGTATGTGAGTGCATGTATTGCTATCATCATTTTTTAATATGTTGGGTACTATTAGTTATGGCGACCTCACATTGCTGTTAAAAAGTAATTTGTGCGAAGTAGACATTGGCTTTGGTATTAATCATGGACCACACTTTTAGTGTTAAATTGCCTACCCCATGGCAGAAACCTGGGTGCTGTTCTGGTTCTTACTTACAGTGAAATTTGATGTTACCATATTTAACTCTGGTGTTGTTATACTCACATCACGGGAATAATGAAAACTTTGTTTCCATTATTTTTGCGGGGGAGGGGGGGGAGTAATGTTATGATTAAAATTCATAACGATTGTGTCGGTAAAATGGTTAGCTCAACAGAGCTCCTTGTTTGTTTATTTTATACGGAGTCATTTATTAATACAGGAAGTGACGTCATGCCGATATGGTTGTTTGGCAGACGTGAAACTAAAAATGCAGAAGTGAGGAGATTGTCTGCAAGACTTATTCCATTGTGTGTCATGGCATGTGTTTGAGCTCCTGACTTTTAGAGTATATCTCTATGTTATTCCATCACTAGTACATCAAGATCTTCTGTGAGGTGTATCTAGTTATCTGCATTTACATGGAGTATAGCTTCTCAGTGTCGAGTGTGAATATATATTTTTAAAAATTTTAAAAATGAAAAGGACAGCGTTCTAGACATGAACGGACTCTCAAAAGTTATATCGACGACTGCATATAATATGCCATTTGTATATTGGCCTGAACTGTATTGAATTTGGAGCTGCGTGAAGTATTAATAAAAATGTATACTGTCCACTTCGTCATTGTGGCTCAAATAATTCTAATTGATGTTGGCTTGTTTCGGTGTCTGATACGTTTACTACCTTAGAAGTGATCTTGGCCACAGGAACCATCCTGTCACTACATTAACATATAAAAGACACGTAACAATGTGTTAGTTGATGTTGTTAGGGTACATGTGTTATTTGATATGTGTTAGTTAAAACATTAACTAACATATGTGCCCTCACAACATCAACTAACACATGTACCCTTACAACATCAACTAACATATGTACCCTCACAACATACACTAATACATGTACCCTTACAACATCAACTAACACATTTACCCTAATAATATCAACAAATTTTCAAAAAGGGTGACAATCGACAGTGTGGAAACCATAGAGGCATATCCCTTCTCAGTGTCCCTGGTAAAATCTACTCTAGAATCCTAGAGCAGAGACTCCGACGCCTAGCTGAGCCACAACTGGATGAGGTCCAGTGCGGATTCCGAGCGAACCGAAGTACTCAAGACCTAATCTTCACACTCAGACAGTTGAGTGAAAAGGCCCTTGAGTATAAGAGTGAGATCCATCTTTGTTTCATAGATCTGGAAAAGGCGTTTGACAGGGTCCCCTGGAGCAAACTTTGGGATTGTTTGGCAAGGAAGAACATTCCAGCACCTCTGATTCATGCTATACAGAGCTTCTACAAGTCTTGCAGAAATTATGTGAGGACAGCAAACCATAAGTCAGAAGAGTTCAGGACCACCACTGGTGTAAGACAAGGTGATATCCTGTCACCTTACCTTTTCATACTCCTCATAGACGATGTCATTAAGGCATGTAAGGAGAGAACAAGAAAGTATTCAGTGGGGTACTGGAAGATGAGACAGGTACTCGTAAGTATTTCAGAGCTGGCATTTGCTGATGATGTTGCCCTGATAGCTAAATCAGAGGCACATCTCCAATCCAACCTGCACGTCTGGAATGAAGAGCTGGAGAAGAGAGGGATGGTCATAAGCAGCTCTAAAACAAAATCCATGGTGATATCCAGAGAAGAAAGAAAACATCAGATTAAGCTGGCAGAATAGGCCCTGGAGCAGGTCGACCACTTTAAATACCTCGGAGCTATTATAGACCGAAAGGGAGGCATCAAAGAAGAGTTGGCCACTCGAAAAGAGCAGCAGCTGGGAGACTTTTTCAGGCCATAAAATCGAGGATTCCTCAGCAAGAGAGAGTTTGGTAAGAAAACAAAGATGTCTGTATACCGCTGTACCTGTGTCCCAGTCTTGACATATGGATGCGAGTCATGGGCAATGACTACAACCCACAAAAGCCAGATCCAAACCTCAGAAATGAGGTATCTGAGGAAGGTGGTTGAAGTAACAAGAAGAGACATGGTCCGCAACCAGACGGTACGTCAAGGCCTAAAATCCCACCCCCTGCAGACCCAAGTAGAACAATCCCAACTAAGATGGTTTGGCGATGTCTGCAGAATGGGAGAAGATCTGATACCACGACAAGCATGGTAAACAAAGAGTCAGGGATCCAGACCCCCAGGACGACCCAGAGTCCGCTGGGAGGACAACATTAGACAATCTTTGAAGGACCGAAGACTAGAATGGAACCAGGCCAGGAGGAAGACAGCCGATAGGATAGTCTGGCGCTCTCTTTTCCAAACCTCTACACCTCACGGTAGAAGGGGAACGACTAAGTAAGTAAGTAAGTTACATTTGTTAGTTGATATTGTTAAGGTACATGTGTTAGTTCATGTTGTTAGGGTTCATGTGTTAGGTGATGTTGTTAGGGTACATGTGTTAGTTGATATTGTTAGGGTACATGCGTTAGTTGATATTGTTAGGGTACATGTGTTAGTTGATATTGTTAGGGTACATTTGTTAGTTGATATTGTTACCGTACATGTGTTAGTTGATATTGTTAGGGTGCATGTGGTAGTTGATATTGTTAGGGAAAATGTGTTAGTTGATGTTGTTAGGGGACATGTGTTAGTTCATGTTGTTAGGGTACATGTGTTAGTTGATATCGTTAAGTTACATGTGTTATTTGATATTGTTAGAGTACATGTGTTAGTTGATAATATTAGGGTACATGTGTTAGTTCATGTTGTTAGGGTACATGTGTTAGTTGATGTTGTTAGGGTACATTTGTTAGTTGATATTGTTAGGCTACTTGCGTTAGTTGATATTGTTAGGGTACATGTGCTAGTTGATATTGTTAGGGCACATTTGTTAGTTGATATTGTTACCGTACATGTGTTAGTTGATATTGTTAGGGTACATGTGTTAGTTGATGTTGCTGGGGTAAATGTGTTAGTTTATGTTTTGAGAGTACATGTGTTAGTTCATGTTGTGAGAGTACATTTGTTAGTTCATGTTGCGAGGGTACATGTGTTAGTTTATGTTGTGAGGGTACATGTATTAGTTGATGTTGTGAGGGTACATTTGCTAGTTGATTTTGTTAGCGTACAAGTGTTAGTGGATGTTGTAAGAGTACATGTGTTACTTGATGTTGTGAGGTTACATTTGCAATAGTTGATGTGGTATGGGTACATGTGTTAGTTGATGTTTTAATGACACGTGTGTTAGTTGATGTTGTGAGGGTACATATGTGTTATGAGGTGTAAGGGTACACCAGTGATCCTCCAGTGATCCTCTTCCGTGAAGTTTGCTCCTCGCCATTCACGTGCTTCTACAGTGCTTTTACAGTGATAGTGCATGTAGTTCATCATGAGGTTGCCAGCCTGTCACGCAACCTCCTTGTAGCAACCTCTTGTGACATGCCTGAGCCAACAATAGACTTGTTCTTTTTATGTCACCTCAGAGCCCCCCCCTCCCCCCCCCCCCCCCCCGGATCAACATGGACATTATTTGTGCGACAGAATGTGCTATTTGGTCACAAGTAGTGTGTTGTCCGCTTGTGTGTTGTGAGAGCTTGAAGAAGTCTCTAACGAGAAATGGACAAAAAACAAAATAAGTGGACAAAAGAAAAACATATTACGAACGGAAACATTAAAAGGAAGAAGCAGTAAAAGAAACGGATTGATTATAATGTGTCCCAGGGCGATGAATAAATGCTAGGAATAGACCAGAACGTGTCATGAAACCATACCAGCGAGCTATCCGTAACGTGTTCTGCGTGTGAGCTGTGTTTGGCAATGAGTGGGGGAAAAATCTGGCATTCAGAGTTTCTCTTGCTAGATTTTTGCGAAAGCATAATATTTTTGTCTTTAGATTTATTTCAAGTCACAGATGTCAATTATAGAGTACAGCAAGCATCTCACTTAACTCTTTGGTGTTGATCCTGAAGCCTGATATCTGGGAAAAAATAATAGAACTTTTCAGCCATATTATTATTTATTATTATTATTTTCCTACACGCTCATGACGAAGAATGGCGCCAAGCCAACATACGGTCCCGTCAGAAGCCTGCACACGGCGGTGGTTTCGTGGAAATTAGTTTCTCATGATGAACTTGCCAGCCTCCTGCGCCACGTCGTATTAATCGCCTTGTATGGTTTGGTCTGGGTGTGGTTTTCAATACCATCTTCATTGCACACGGACAACTCCATCAGTGACCCGATCTCCGCTCTTAGATCACAGAAGTAGGACCTCAGCACAGTGCACGAACTCCGTAGCACCGCTGAGGATCTCAATGGGTGTATATAGAAATCATACATTCTATAAATATTTGTGTGGTGGTTAGCTTTCCTAATTTTTTTAAAATTTTGCCAGGGCAGCGGCTGTATGGTCTACTCTTGACGATTTCCAACTGCCGAGGGATTTTTAACGTGCTCAACTTGTGCACAGGATCTCCTATTATTTCGCGCTTATCCGAGAAGGCTTAAGCATCCGATCTCAATATTCATGAGAGTGGTGGGGGGGGGGGGGAAATTGGGGGAGGGTGAGTATGAAATCATTAGCAACCACTGGTTCTGAAAAAAATATATGCCCTGTACTGGGAGCGAACCCGGGACCTTTAGAATTAGAGCCGGACGTCATACCTCTTAGCCACTCCGACTCCCGCCTTGTATGACATTTCTGAGGGTGCAGTAGTTCTATTTTTGCTTTTTCTCCTTATAGCCCCCCCCCCCTCCCCGGGCACAACTTGGAGCAAGCCCTATCATGTATGGCAAAAAAAAAGCGGCTAAGGAGTTTTAAACGTGGAACCAGCAACATTGTGTGAAAGAAAATATTACTGAATCCAAAACTATAAAAGCACAGGTTTCTGCACAAGGGACTGCCAGGTCGGTGTCCACGCTGTCTAGGCAGTGTCGGCTTGAGCTAGGAGTCCGTTTGAGGACTAACTATGTTCAGAGCTCTTCCATGTTGACCGGGAGACACGAATGGTTCTCTTTAAGGCCTTGTATGTCTAAAATGTCTAAACACTGTATCAAGAGTTTACTTATTTTTGATTGGTAATTTAGCTCTGATATAACTGGCAGACTTCGGTCGAGGTTGAAAAGAATATGCCTCGCCACAAGAAGGCAAAAACTTCAATAGAAAGAAAAGGAGCAACTACAGCATGGCCATTTAACCCCCCGCCCCCCCCCCCTCCCCCAATATAAAAAAAACACCAAAAAAACATACAAACAATGAAAACAACAAAAAACTACAAATTCGCAAATAGATGCTTGCGTAGAATTGAAGTATGGGCGTGGTATGACAAGACCGATGAAACGAACCAGACAAAAGCCCGTGATCTACCATAGAATAAATAAAAAATATAATAAAAATATTTTAAACACAGGCTTTTAATGCACTAAAAACCCACAAATTCCATAAGTGTGCAAACCCTCTGTGGATGGGAAGGAGCGAAGCTCCTTACCGGGTTGGAAGGAAAGTCCACAGCCTCCCCAGCCTCGCAATGACATGTCATTGGGCCGAAGGGCTGAAAGCCCAAGTGCCGCTGGTTTAAAAAAAAATCCATACGTGTGTAATGAAGTATAAGGCAGAGGTTAATTTCATGTAGAATCAGCGCACCAGGCTTTTTGTCAATTTGATGTTAAATTTTTTGACTGCAAGCTATAAACTCCTTGAAAAATTATTTGTGGCTTTTTAATGCATTAAAAGCCTGTGTTTAAAATATTTTTATTTTATTTTTTATTTTCTTCTTTTTAGTGTTATTTTTTTTGCTGTTTTAAAATTTAAGTCAAATTTAATCGATCCGCTAATGACATTATCAGTTTGCGATAAACAAGTCCAGAGCACAGGAGATGGATTTCATTATTCAGAATATTACACGGAAAGTTAATATTTTTATTTTGTTATTTTGATAAGAGTTGTAAATTACATTTTTTTAAATGTATTTGTCAGTTGTGTGTATGTCTGGTGGGATGGGGATGGGGGGGGGAATGAAGTTTTAAGAGAGACAATCTTGTTGGAAAGAATACATCTAGATTATTTGCAGTTATCGCCCATTTTAGTGATTTTTTTATTTTAAAAAAAAATTAATATTAATTTCAATTTTATTAATTGTATTATTTGTACGACTGATTATTGTATTATCATGGGGAATACACAACTATGCCAATTTTCAGAGCTATTGCTCATCTGAGAGGGATTGAAAAATCGATTGCAAGATTTGAAGGTGACAACAGGGTGACATACGTTGCGAGTTAAAGAAAAGCCTGTTAAAAAAACCCACAAATAGTAATACGTCTTACAAGGAGAATAGACAAGAAAAAACCCACGTTGCGGCCACTAGGCCTTCGTCAGGGACAGACAAACAAGAGAAAGGAGGGAAAGAAAGTAAGCATCAAGTGGAGAACATGAAACTAAAGAAATAAGAGAAAAATACTCCCTCGTGGTGTCAAATGGTGGGGTCAAAATTTCTGCCAAAATCGGGAAAGCGGAAGTGGATAGTACACAAAAAGCAAAAAATAATATATATTGACTGGAAAACAGCGAGGAAAAAAATACATAAATAAACAAATAGAAATTATATATATATATATATATATATATATATATATATATATATATATATATATATATATATATATATATATATATATATATATATATATATATATATATATATATATATATATATATATATATATAATTGTTTTTATATAAAATATATATACAAAATAAATAATAGAAAGTCATAATAAAACTGGAACTAGATAGATAAGGACGCCTCAGACAAAATAATGCTGCGTGTTCAAACCATAGGGTTTAAGGCAACCCATAAGGTGGATGAGGCTTTGTTCCAGGCGGAACCGACTGTTGGCATCCGAAGAACAGGATCTGATGGCTGTCACCTGGATGTCAGTGGCACCGTTGTGGCCAGGGTCATTGAAGTGGATGGCTACAGGTGTGGATTTAAACTGAAAGATGTCGTAGAGGTGTCTGCAAAATCGGTCTCCCAGTCGTGTGCTTGTTCGGCCGATGTAAGTAATATTGCAACGTTTGCATATATTAGCATAAATGACATTACTGGACTCGCATGTGAAGCCATGGGTGATGGTGAACTTGACCTTAAGGAATGACTCTGAACGTGTTTGGATTACATACTGACATGACTTGCATCGTGTTCGGTGACATGGCTGAGTCCCAAAATGGCCATCGTTGACAGCTTTCAAACGGCTGTGGACTAGGAGGTTCTTCAAATTTTTATGCCGTCTATATGCCAGCAAGGGTGGCTCACTAAACACTTCCCGCGATACTGGGTCAGAAGTCCAACATTTCTTGTGCTCGGCATAGAAAGTCGTCATCATCGTGGCATAACCAACGGAGGCGGAGAAGTTGTGAGAAAGGCAAGGAGTCACGACAAGCCCGAGGATGACAGGAAGTATACAAGAGGTAACTGTGTGCATCGGTGCGTTTGTAGTACACCGAAGTAGTAAGGTGGGGAGGGGGAGGGGGGGGGGAAGTGATGATGACACAATGTCAAGGAAATTAACAGAGACCGTTGAGATGTGAGAGGTGAATTGGATCGCAGGGTGGAAGTTGTTGATGAAATTAATGAACCTAGATAGGTCAACCTCTGGCATATCAGTGAGACTTTTGCCATCATCAGTGTATCTACGATACATATATGGAAAAGGTCCAGGATACTGCTGCCATACCTGATACTCCAGGTAGCCCATGAAGAGGCAGGCACAGCTGGGACCCATCTTGGTGCCTATGGCGACTCCACTGACTTGGTCAAAGAACTGTCCGTTAAACGCAAAGGAATTAGGTCAAAGGACCAGTTCTGCAAGGCGCAGGAGAGTCTCTGTAGCAATAGAGGGGTAGGTGTGCTGGTTCAGGAAAACCCGGAGAGCTCGGAGACCATCAGAGTAAGAAATGGAAGTGTAAAGCGAGCAGACATCTAACAGAAATAAACGGTAGGTACAGTCTTGAGAAAGCTGGATAGAGGAAAAGGTAGTAAGGGAATGGTTGGTGTCCTTTAAGAAGGAAGGATTTTAAGCCGAATCTCGTGACGGGTTTTTTGGTGGGACTAGTGTGTGATTTGGAGAGTTGTGTTTTGGGCGTGGACCGTGTAGGTCGAGTCCCAGTGTTTTTGGGAGTTGTGTTTTGGGCGTGGACCGTGTAGGTCGAGTCCCAGTGTTTTTGGATAATGTATGCCTACGTAGGATTTGAGAAAATGTCGACTTATATATTTCGCTGTGTGTACAGCCTATTTGATAAACTGCAGTGAAGACTGTTTAGGCCATATGAAGATTATTATAGCTGCCGTGTGTTGCAGGCTTTATTGAGTAATGCAGTACTGTTTAGGCCATATGAAGATTATTATAGCTGCCGTGTGTTGCAGGCTTTATGGAGTAATGAAGTACTGTTTAGGCCATATGAAGATTATTATAGCTGCCGTGTGTTGCAGGCTTTATGGAGTAATGAAGTACTGTTTAGGCCATATGAAGATTATTATAGCTGCCGTGTGGTGCAGGCTTTATTGAGTATTGAAGATTTGTTTAGGCCATATGAAGATTATTATAGCTGCCGTGTGATGCAGGCTTTAGTGAGTATTGGAGTACTGTTTAGGCCATATGAAGATTATTAGAGCTGCCGTGTGATGCAGGCTTTATTGAGTATTGAAGTACTGTTTAGGCCATATGAACATTATTATAGCTGCCGTGTGGTGCAGGCTTTATTGAGTATTGAAGTACTGTTTAGGCCAGGATGTGGACAGGCCGTATTATATATATTTAATGTAATGCAATGATTTCGTGTTGTGCTAGCGAATGCGAGTACATTTATGGCCAGTAATAACAGTAATAACATTTCAGACTGAAACCACTTTTGTTACATTTATGGGGTTTTCAGTTAAAAGGATCTGACATCTACGACTATTCGCGTCGATAGCCTAAGTGGCGTAGTTTTGTATCATTGGATATGATTTAAGATGTGCCTGGGTGGCGTATACGATTAAGAAATTGTTACCTCTACAGTGATATGTACTTGAAGCAAGAGGATAATATGAAGCAAATTTTGTCCACCAGACCATAACATATCTAGAGGATCAGTCACTACAAGTTGGAAATAATACATATGACTTTCACGTGACAAGAGTGTAGAACACTTGACTTTGTTATACTTAGCCTTATGTAGGCGTGGCTTGAATCTCCTGTACTTCAGAACTGTGACCTAGTTATTATCTGCGTGGGTGGCGCATTTGAGAAACAACACACGCTTTATTTGGTAGAAGGCAACTTTACACCAGTAGCAATTGACGTCCTATTTCGTGCCTATAGACTACAACAACGTCTGCAGTGGTCAAGGAAGTTCAATTAGACTTGGACAGTATTTGTACCAGCATTTGTACGGGTTGTCACAGATTTCTGCAATATTCGAGTTACCTGTGCCAGTTATCACCATCACAAGTTCAAGATGTTATGATACACGGAGTTGCCGTGTACATTTCAGACTACAGAAGAGTCAAGAGGGGCAGTGTGTGCTGTATTATGGTTCCTGTCAACGTGTGCATTGTTAAGCACATATCATATTGACGAAATTACCTGAAGACAAGCGAATCAAGTTCCAGTGCTTTCCCGCAGTGGAGGTTTTAGCAGTCTATGTGATATCCAGTATCGTGGCGGAAAGAAGCGGGATCATTGACAAGATAAGTGATTGTGTCTTGTGTAAATTGTGTCACTTCATATATGTCGCTAGGCCTCCCTAATTGCTCATTTTGTTATTATTGTTGTTTATGTCTAATTTGACATATGATTAAGATTTGATGCATAGGTGTTAATGGCTGTTGACATATGTCGATTTTTCTGATTATGATGTGTACTTGATAAAGGTGCTATAAAAAGGAATTGGTGATACAGAATTGATGAATAAGCTCATTTCTTGACAAATAGTTAACTTTGTGAGCTGGAAGGGTAATTGTCAAACCTTTTGCGACAGTAATTTGTCATAACTATAAGTGATTACTATATATAGTTGATTAAGTAAGTGAATCACCATGGATCGTGATATGTGCCCTACAGATATAAGGCCTATGTTGGAGTCTGCATTGGTGGTAGGTAGAGATGGTAAGGGATTGAGAGGTGCACGACTTGGAGAATGGATAAAGGATGATTTTTTTGATTAATGGGTCAACATCCCTTGAGTTATTTGCGACACATAACTTTAAGTTTGTTTGCAAATTGGTAATGGCGAAGGAGTTGGTGGAGTTGCTCCGGCACCTTCGGGTGTTTTTACAACAGTATAGTGAACATGNACACGGACATATAGTGCAAAGCATGTTCAAAATAATCCACAACCATACTTCTGATGAGCAGGAAAGGGAATTGAGAATTGAGAAATAAGCAAAGGTAAACAAACAATGTGCTCTACAGCAAAGGAAGAATTTCCTAGAAGATGTTGCTAAAGAGAACGAACTACAGGCAACTGTGTATAGGCTTACAAGTGAGATACTTGAATCAAACTCAGAACTTTCTAGTGCACAATCTACATTAAATTCAGCTTTAAGCAAAGTCCAAGACTTGGAAACTCAGATAGGTAATCTCATGCGGGAACTTCAAGAACAGAAAGAGATGTATGAGAAATTGAAGGTTGAGAGAAATGTCTGTGAGAAGACTTACATAGAAATGCTTCATGAGGTGATGAATGATAATGCGATGCTCAGTGATCAAATTGGGTCGTTGGCTATTGTACCCCCCAAGAAGAGTAATGAGATTATGAAAAACAATGATGATGTCCAGACTGAAACACTTCAGATAGAGTTGACTCAGTTGAGGGCAAATAAAGAACAGTACGAGAAAGAGACTTTAGTGGAGTTGACGCTGAGAAAGAGAAGGTCGCTAAAATTGAAAATTTGCTAGCAGAAGAAAGCGACAAAGTTTTGGCTGTTAAGGGTTTAAATAAAAGGTTAAGTGAAACGATTTCACTTAAAGATATTGAAATTGCGGAAGCAAGGGAAAGAATATTTGGCTTAATAGATATGGTTTTGAAAAAACAAAAGGTGCTCTTCTGTCAATGTTCACAATGATAGACAGAAAGTTGCGAAAAGTCAGCCCCATATACTTTTTGCTCAGAGAGATGTCATTCATGGTAAAGACAGATCTTATCGTGGTAAATACAACTTTAAGAGTTCTAATATTACTGATAGTTCCAGTGATAATTCTTGGCGTCAGACCAACAAAGATTCTAGTGTAACAGGCAGTTCCGTTGGTCAGGAAAAGAAAGGTGATATATTTCAGGTCAAGACTCATAAGAGCAAATATTTGTCTACTACTGGAAATACTCAGAAATTAATAGCGGGTGTTGAGACTATTACTACTTGTTCCAAAGATGAAACCCATATGCGGAACAATAGAGATACTATTGTTTCTGGCAGTTGTCAAACTCAGCACAGTCAGTTTGAAACTATTGGTAAATATATTCCCATAGGGGGAAAGAAAAACACTTCTAGTAAGAGAGATAACCCCAAGATTAAACAGTACCAAGGGAGATCAGAAAATAATAATTTTCCCTCTCGTAGATACTGTAGACAATTTAACAAATCTCAAAGTTTTGATTGTAAGAATGTTGGAAAGTATGATAGAGATAATAGCTTTTCAAATGTTGCTTTATATCACCAGAGTAATGTTCCTAAACAAAAGACTAAAGTCATTTTTTTGTAAACAAGACAACGGTAATAATAAGTATTGTGATCGTAGAACAAATAATAAGCGCAATTGTGCTAATTTTGTTCAACATGAGCCCAGAGTCATTTATAATCAAAGTAAACAGAGTAAAAATAACAGTGGATGCTTGAATACTATTGATTGCTCTACTTGTTGTTGTGAATGTGAGACTTTGTTTCAGCGTAAGACAGCGGCGACATTCAAGGTCGGTCATGTTGTCCCCAAGAATTCTATGATATCTACATGTGATAGAGAGAGCTAGTGACATCGTGAAGAGACCGGGTTTTTACACAAGCCGGTGTTGGGTAATTGTAAATGTGATTTCTACGTTTTTTTCATTAAATTTCACTATTGAGTAAAATGGAAATTTTCATTTGTATTTGTTGACAGAAGCTACGTTGCGATAAGGGTCAAGGCTTCTGTGACATATTGACGGTCAGAAATGTGAGTCAACTTTCCGCTCGAGTAGTCAACCGAAACCTGTCAGCGTCTAAATAGCAACTGATGGTTACTTTCTGAAGGTCAAGCATGTTTACAAGAGAGTGGGAGACTTCGCGTCTGATTTATTTTTTTTAATGTGAAGATGATAATTTTTTGTATTCTATATTAGTACATGACATGTTGTTGTTTTGAAATAACATATAATTTTGTTGTAATGATTATTTCTATGCATCTTTTGATTGCCATAATTTTTTTTAATTGTTGTTATTTATATGTCTGTATTTTGATGATGTATTAATACATTTTTATGCTATTTATATATTATTGTGTTGATAATGTGTAGTATGTAATTATTATCCTTTATACTACTCTGTTCAACTTAGAATTTTTGCAACTGTGTTGTTTAGGATAGTTTTGTACATGATGAGATTGCACAAACTCATTTATTGTGTTGATGTAGTGGTTACTTTTAGATAATCCTGAGTGTTCGTTATTCACTTAATTTATATTTTTCTCATGTTTTGATGTCATGATTAATTAATATATAGAACATACAGAGAAGATGTGTATTATCTGGTATGTTGTGAAATGTAATTTTGGAAAATAGCTTGCATGTATCATACATGATCTTGTATTTGGATTTGTTAACTTTTTGTGAAACTTCGATTTTTCCAGAACTTGATTTTCTTGCCAGTCAGACATGTAGATTATTTTCTTAGCAGATTATTTTTTTTTAAAAAAAACTTATTTTTTGTAGATATTTTTATAGAACCTTTTTTATATTTCATAGTAACAACAAAGTGTAGATTTATTTATAATGTATATCTTATCGATTTGAGTAAGAGATAGAGTTATACCTAAATAGCATTGTACGGAGCTGAACGTAATTGTCAGCAGAAAGAACTTAAAGGATAAATTAAATTTACATGTGTTGATTTAAAGGTTTCTTCGAGATAGGATTTTTGTTTTATATTTCACTCATTTTGTTAAAATATTGATTTCGTTATTAGGCTTTACTTAAAGTATTATTGAATTACTTAAAAATTAAATACTGTTTTTATGTAACTTATCGAGAAAAAAAAAAATATGTTTGTACGGTACTTTTGAAAAAAAATGTTTTTTTTTTTTTTTTTTTGGCATTGTAATTTTTTGTTGGGTGTGCCCAGCATTTGACTTCGTGATATCATTGATATGTAGTTTGATTAGTTCTTGTAAAAAGTTGTTTTTTATTATGATGTATTTTTTATTTTAGCGGTTCATTGTGCGTTGGTCGTATTAGTTATAGTAATGCTATTACTTGTTTGTTCGATGCCTATAATTTATTTATGTTAGTTTTGTATAACTCTTATAACTTAGTTAAATTACTTATTAGGTTTTGTTTAGTTATAAATTATTTTTGGTGGTATTAGTATAGATATACTTTGATATTTTGTGTTGTGCCTTTCGATCATGTTTATATATTTTTTTTTGAATAGGTTATCTGATCAAAACAGTTATTAGTATATACTGTTATTGACTTTCTTTGCGTTCGTGCCTTTGCTTTCTATCTGTTTTTGGTAACTATTCTTCATTTCATTCCTTCTTTTCTGTTGTCTTTTCGGTATGGATTTCATATCTTGTTTATACTTTCGTACCTCATCTTCGTTTTACTTGATTCTATTTGTATACTTTGTCTTCTTTCAACACTTATACCTCTATTCTTTGTATTGTTGGAGTGGTTATATGACTTGATATAACATATCTACTTTTGACAGTTGTATTTATTTTACATGTAATTGTCCAACTTAGTTATGAGTATATGGTATTGTTGAGTTCTTACTTTCCTTTTTTACAGATCATTCTTCTTTTGATTGATCTTGGGTTTTCTCTTTCGATTGGTTGTTTTCGGTTTGGTTTGTACTAAATATACGTAACTTAATTTTGGAACTGATCATATTTGTATATTTAGCTAATTACTTTTTATACTTAGCTGGTTATGCTGTATGCTTTAATTGCTACTTTACACTTTAATGCTGATATTTCTTGTAAATATCTAATTTTGATTTAAAATAAGATATTTTTGTAGGCATATGTTAGAGCTTAATTGTCTTCTAAATTTTTCGTTTTTGGGAGTTAATTTTTTCAAAAAAAATGATAGAATCATTTTTTTCCCCGGAGCGGGTGGTAACTGTTGCAGGTGGAACTTATGGAAGGGGAAGTAATCTTTAGAATGGTTTTTTAGACATATTAAATTTCGAGTTGCAACGCTTGATTAAGCGGATACTTGTTTGACTTTAGGATAGAATTATCTTTTCCTATTTTTCGGGTGACAGAGTACAGATAAGCGTGTGAACGCTGTTTAATGTATTTATTCTGTACTGTTTTGAGTTATGTGAATAGCTCGCTAGTCTGCATGTGTTATCGAGAACGGTGTTCAAGACAACCGAATCTCGTGACGGGTTTTTTGGTGGGACTAGTGTGTGATTTGGAGAGTTGTGTTTTGGGCGTGGACCGTGTAGGTCGAGTCCCAGTGTTTTTGGGAGTTGTGTTTTGGGCGTGGACCGTGTAGGTCGAGTCCCAGTGTTTTTGGATAATGTATGCCTACGTAGGATTTGAGAAAATGTCGACTTATATATTTCGCTGTGTGTACAGCCTATTTGATAAACTGCAGTGAAGACTGTTTAGGCCATATGAAGATTATTATAGCTGCCGTGTGTTGCAGGCTTTATTGAGTAATGCAGTACTGTTTAGGCCATATGAAGATTATTATAGCTGCCGTGTGTTGCAGGCTTTATGGAGTAATGAAGTACTGTTTAGGCCATATGAAGATTATTATAGCTGCCGTGTGTTGCAGGCTTTATGGAGTAATGAAGTACTGTTTAGGCCATATGAAGATTATTATAGCTGCCGTGTGGTGCAGGCTTTATTGAGTATTGAAGATTTGTTTAGGCCATATGAAGATTATTATAGCTGCCGTGTGATGCAGGCTTTAGTGAGTATTGGAGTACTGTTTAGGCCATATGAAGATTATTAGAGCTGCCGTGTGATGCAGGCTTTATTGAGTATTGAAGTACTGTTTAGGCCATATGAACATTATTATAGCTGCCGTGTGGTGCAGGCTTTATTGAGTATTGAAGTACTGTTTAGGCCAGGATGTGGACAGGCCGTATTATATATATTTAATGCAATGTGGAAATTATATGATTCGTGTTTTGCTGTCGAATGTGTGTCATTTATGTCATCGTGTCTGTGTTGTACGGAATAAACAGTATCGAACTGTTCTAGTCGTTTGCAACCCTTTTTGACTCCTGAATGTACCCTTATGTACGTACTGTGGTGTGCGAACATATCAACACACACCCAGGTCAACATTCCAGACACAGTGACAAGTCAGCAGCACACATATATTGAATTAGCCTGTGTGGCGATGATATAGACCAAACCACTACACTCGCAACAGTGGGTGTAAACAGACTAATAACATTAACGTTTAATTACATTCAGTGAGAAACCAGCAAATCTAGTTTGTATCAGTTGATGGTTTACAGTCAAGTTGGAACCAATACAGAAGAGGTTACTGCTAAAATAAGCGGTTACATTTATTGGAAACATCAGAGTAAAGGGGGGTGTAACAAACACTTTACTCGTTTTTAATGAGCCTCCCAGCCGAAGATAATTCGGCAAATTATTATTAATTTATTAACTCTGTATATATGTAAAAAAAAAAAAAAAAGATTCATACGGGTGCAGGCATTGAATTCATGTCCCCGTGGGGTTTGCCCGAGCATTATTCATGCTATTGTTAAAGTGAGATAAACAGTTGGAACAGCTCACAAGAGAAAATAATGAATGAAAATAATAATATTGCTAACTGACAACAGTTCAGAATACCGGCTCACGTTAATTAATAGTGAGTGATTATCTTGAGTTGTAAATAGAAAGTTCGAGATCAAGAAAAAAAGGCTCGACCAATAAATTTAAGTAAAAAGATTTGGGTCAGCGAATCAGAAGAGTGGTGAGAAAAACACACCACGCGAAATGACCAGAGGTCATTAGATGACACTAAGTCCTGAGTTGTGCTTCAGGAAGAAGGTGTGATAATGTGCAGACAAGAGGAACTTTCTGTGGTTTTACAGATAGGGTTTATGTTAATAATGTTTAGATGTCCAGCCATCACTAGCCAGTGTTATTCTATCGGGAGTGTTGCGTGATAAATTCTCGCAACATCGTTGGTATCGAATGCAGTTAACTTTTGAGCTGTGGTCATTTTTGCGCTGGACTGCGCATGACTTGTCTTGTTGTTTGGTCGATCGGTTTCCGCCCACCACTAGTGGGAGTGAGCGATTTGGAATGGCGAAAGAGATGCCTCGTTGAAGAGGGGATCTCCGCTATTTTTTGTTCTGTCAGGGATGTGTAGTCCTCTTATGGATATTTCGTTTAGTCGAGATAATACCTCTAGTGTTTTCCCACATGTCGGGAGGCGTGATATTTCTGTGTATTTCATGAAAGCAAGGTAAATTGACTTTTTCATTAACTCTATCGATTTTGGGTCGTGAGCGATTTCGATTCATAGCCTGTCTCCGAAAGTCGTCGTCACGAGATGTTCTTTCCCAGCTCACATGTCGCTGCATTGTACTGCATCGGTTGATGCATGTACCAAGGACCATTACTTGCTACTTTGTTAAATGAACTAGGTTTAGAAAACCTTTATTATCTAGAGGATATTCTTGAGGACATTATTTATACTTCGGCAGACGTGTCTGTCTTGCTGAAGTCAAACTAAGGAGAGTGAACTGATCTCATACATCTGGTTATCTCCTGGCTGTTATAGAAAAGGATGGAGTTTTCACCTGACTACATTTACAGCACTATGAAATATAACATGCATCTGACTCATCATTGTAATGCTGTCTACCGTTTATTGCTGTATTGAATGTTGCTGTGATAATGACTGTTTGATGTGCCTACACATTTGCGTAACCATTTTGTCACTGTGGCGTCCACAATAAATAATGAAGAAAAACGTCAACGGCTGTTTCAAGACTCATTGACTTTATACGTCGTGAGTTTACTGACGTCCTATGTGGATTGCCCTGTTATTGTTGCATGAACATTGTTTTGACTGAACACATCTACACACTACACAAAACCAGACATGCGGATGCCATCCATCATCATATGGCATCACGCATCATTTGGTGGCCATAAGCTGGTTTGATTCTGGTACTAGCAAACACGGGGTCCCTTACCCACTTCATTTTCAACAAGAATTCATCAGCATCCTTCAAGAAATTAACATTCTTCAATACAGTCAACATCTTCAAAATTTTCAAAGTACTCGGCGTTGCCCGGTAAAAGTCAAAATTTCAACTTTTTGACGGAAACAAGAATTTGACAGTACCCGGCGTTGTTACATGTTGCCGGATAACTCGGACTGCTGTTATCTTTTACGCAAGTCAAGCAAGTTGCTGCTGTCAAGGTTCCAGTGCTGTCGTTTTTTGAGAAGGTCAAGTGCCGGTTGAAACGGGTTGTTTTCTGAAGAAGGCCAAGTACCGATTTCCATCAACTTACTTTTGGATTAGAAGGTCAAGTGCCGAAACAACTCAACACACAGTATTTCAGAAGCTCTTGTACCATCGTGTTAGCAGTGGAAGCAGTTCAGATGTGCCATCATCGTTGGAGCTTCGCTCTTTAGGACGTTGATTGACATCCGTTTTTTCTGCTGTTCTACGATTGGAAGCCTATAAGTTAAGTGGCCTGTTTGTATGTAAACTGTGCCCTTATACTTCTGCTGAGTCTTCTGTGTATCATCTCATTCTATATGTTATATGTCTATATGTTATTTGTATATTTATATGTTTATATTTCAGCGGGTTCTCGGTTGGGTGGTGTCTCCGTTAGATTATGCCACGTCATAGAGGTCGTCTATTGTGAGCGTTTTCTGTAGGGTTTGCAAATTTCCGATACTGGAATTTGCTAAGCGACTTCTGTTGCTATTTATGTTAGCTGTGATGACATGTTTTAATATTGTTTTCGTTATTATTTCACATTCTTTAGTTTTGTTGTGATTTGTTTGTATTTGTTAGCCTACTCTTGTCTATAATTTAGTTTCATACAACATTTTTGTTTATACACTGTGGTGTCATGTATTTTGTTTAATTCTATCGCAGATATCGTCACATTTTTTGTGATATTTCATTAATTTCTGCTTTATTTTTAGTTGATTTCTGCGAAAGTTTTTGTATTGTTGCTGATCTTTGTTATTGTTTACATTGTTATTGTTTACATTGTTTGTATTGTTTACATTTTCAATGTTTACATTCTGCATGTGTTTACATAGTCATTGTTTACAGTTATAGTAATTAGTTAATGGGCTATGCTAATGCACTGTTACTACTATACTGATGATAAATGAATGATGAATAGTGTCGTGCACTATTGAATGAGAAGTGCACTTATGATCAAGATTTGAGTGCTGATATTTCATATACAAGTTCTTTGATTGGAGACTTGTTTCCCACAGAGACTGGGATAATATAATGTGATGTGAATATACAAGTGCTTAATTAAGACTTGTTACACTTAGGTTTGAAATAAATTAGTTAATTATTTCAGGTTTTGGACTCATATGTTAGACAACATGTCTACATTTGAGCACTTTATTGAGCAGGGTAAATTGCTTGGGAAGACTGGTGATAAGTTAGAAGAATTTGCAACTGCTCGATATGATAAAGCAATGGAAGCTGAACAAAAGAAACTGCATATGGAAGCTGAACAAAAGAAACTGCAGATGCAGGTGGATGAAAAGAGATTCCAAATGGAAATGGAAAAACAAAAAAGGGAATCAGAAGCTGAGGAAAGAAAAGCTACAGCTAGAGGCTGAGAATAAAAGACTTGAAAAAAAGCTGAAAATAAAAGACTTGAAAATAAAAGACTTGAAAAAGAAGCTGAAAATGAAAGACTTCAAATGCAGGCTCAAGCTGAAGAAAGGAAGTTACAAAGAGAGTCTGATGAGAGGAAAGCAAAAATGGAACATGAAGAAAAACTCTTAGCTTTAGAGTTGGAGAAATTGAAATTGACGAGCATGAGTAATGGTAATGATTCAAACAAGGGTTCATCTTCTGGGAAGGCTAATAATGATACTTTTAAGATTAAGTTACCAACATTTAGTCCTTCCAGTGATGACATAATGTTCTATCTGGACAGATTTGAACAAGCATGTACAGCTCATAACATAGACAAAGCAAAATATGTTTATCAGTTATCAGGGATACTGACAGGTAAAGCTCTAAGTATATTAAATATGGTGGATGAACCTGACAAGAGCAATTATGAGGTTGTCAGGGCCGCTTTGTTAAAGAAATATCAGCTTAACGAAGACGGCTATCGTCTACAATTTAAAAACATGTTACCTGAAAATGGAGTTGAATTCTCCGAGTTTATTGCAAGAATACGCATTACTTTCTCACGATGGGTTGAACTATCTAAGACGGAAAAAACTTATGAAGGACTTATGGACTTAATACTTAGAGACAAAGTCATGTCGTCTGTCAATGAGTCTTTCCTTGCTTTCCTTCATGAACGTAAACCTAAAACAATAAAAGAAATGGAAGATTTCTGTTGCCAATACGTAACTGCGCACCCACACATAACCATGGGTAACTCTAAGGTGAAAGAAGGTTTACCAGTTGCTTCGGCAGCTCCGTATGGTCAAAACTTTGCTCGTAGATCCCAACAAAATTTTGATAGAAAGGGTAGCGGTAATTTCTGTCAAAATCATGGAAACCAATTTCATGGTGATTCTTCTTCGAAGAATTGGAGACAACCTGATAGTGGTCGTTACTATCACCCTAATAATTATAAGCATTTCAAAAGAGGATATGGTAATAGAGGTTATTCCTGCCGAAGACCTCAGAACCAAACAAATAGATGTTCGCATCAATGTGAACATGATAGTAATCGTGGAAACTGGAATTCGAACCATATAACAATTACAATAGAGACAATAATAACTGCAGAGATAATAATAACTCTGATAACTTCAGAGGTAATAATAGTCGGGGTAGATCTCAACACAAAAAAAAGAGATATCAGCAGGCTAATGCTGTACAACAGGAAACTGAGGGAGCCTGTAATCATGTTGTTGATAGTAAAAACTTTGACGCTGTCACTAGTTCTGCTTTTGACTTTGAGAGAGCAAACAAATGCCCCCAATGCAGTACTTTATTCGAACCGGGTACCATAACTACTTTGAGTTGTGGTCACCCACTTCCCGCTCTTCCTGCTGCTGTTGCGCATGACGGGAGGGGTTCTTTAATTCTACATAAGGGTCTTGTTAATGATACTCCGGTCTCACTACTTTTCGATTCCGGATGCACCACTATTGGTGTTAGACAATCGCTTGTAGATCCATCTTGTGCTACAGGAAGGGTTATTAAATGTGTCACATTTGGCGGCACTCTAGAAAAATATCCTACTGCTGTAATTCGCATTGCCACTCCTTTCTTTACTGGAGATGTGCATGCTTGTCTCTTACCTAATCCTATTGCGGACCTTATTATTGGTCGTATTCACGGAGTTGGGAGTGTACCCCACAGCAGATTGCTGCTTGGGAAGATAATAACATGCAAGCTACAAATGCAGTAGTTACAAGAGCACAAGCTCTACAAACACCCGAAACTTCACTGAATAGTGATAATGAAGTTGATAGCCAAGATAGTCACTTAGTAATCACTCGTGACTCTTTCATAAAATTGCAAGAAGAAGATCCTTCTTTAAAAAAATTCTTCGTTCTTGCGAAGAAAGGTGATCCGAATCAGGATACAAATAGAAAATCTTGGATTGCAATGAGAAACGGCGTACTTGTACGTATGGTACAAGATTCGACTACGTCGGCACATTCGCAAATTCTTGTTCCCAAGAGCATGAGAGTCCAAATATTACAACATGCTCATGACTCGCAATGTGCTGGACATATGGGTTTTGCCCGTACGAAGTCGAGAGTCCTTGCGGCTTTCTTTTGGCCTTTTGTCAATAAGGACATTCGTATTTACTGCCGATCATGCAGGGTATGTCAGGAGGTCAAATCTAGAGGACCACGACATGCTGCGCCTATCCAGGCTGCTGACATTCCTATTCGGCCGTTTCAGAAAATGGCCATAGATATTATTGGCCCTTTTAAGGTCAAGTCGGCCAGAGGACATCAGTTTATCCTTACATGTGTCGATATGTGCACACGTTGGCCAGAGGCTATTCCTCTTAAGAGCATATCTACTACAGATATCGCAGATGCTCTTTGGTTGATATTTTCTCGCTTGGGGTTCCCCAGAGAAATATTGTCAGACCATGGCACTCAACATGAACACACAGGATTTTCTCCCTTCGAACTTGTCTTTGGCGCGCGTCCACGCGGCCCTATGTCTTAATTACGCGATCTCATCACTGCCGATGATATTAGCGATGAAACTCAATCCTCATAAGAGTATGTCATTGCTCTTAGACAAAAGATCATTGAGGCATGTAAGCTAGCAACTGCTTCAACAGAAATTGCTAAAGAGAAAGCAAGGCAGTTTGCTAACAAGAATAGATGTCTA